>ARYC01000773.1:0-12533 GCA_000711775.1 Oxytricha trifallax | reverse complement strand
AAATGCATCAGTGCATTTTATTTTAAGAATAAAGTAAGATTTTTAGTATCATTTCTTTTTTCCTTGATGAAAAAAGAAACAAAAAAATCAAGGCAAAACGATCCCTGCGCGCTCTTCCGGTTTTTATGATTTGTTAGCCGAAAAACACTAAAGGTTTTTCAGACAAATCTAAAAAAACCGAAATTCACGCCGAATCGGCTTCGCGTTTTGCCCGGCCTGCGCACTGCATCTAATCGTGTTTAACTGATTTATGATGTCTACAACTTGCATCTAAGATATTTTGTGGTACCATGATGCTTGCAGGTTATAGCACACTTATATCTACGTTGATGGAATTGAGCTTGTATTTCCGTTTGATTTTGTGAAGCAATAGCCGCAAAAGCAACGAAGGGTAGGCATGCGCAAGCGGGTTGCTTTTGTCGGTGGTTCCGGCGCTGTTCAGCCGGAAATTGCCTGCCACAAAATCAAAAGCTTTTGGATACTTTTGGCTTCAAAAGTATCAAAGAAAATTGTTCTTTATTTCTATTTCTTTTTCCCCCGAAGCGAGTTCGGGGCTGGCTTTGATGAAAAAAGAAAGAGGGCAAACATCCGTTGGATGTTTGAGCCAGCATGTGGGTGGCTCAAGGAACCCTTCTTTTTTATATCTCTTGTTCTTTTTGCTTGATCAAAAAGAACGAAAAAATCAAGGCAAAACGAATCCTTCCCGCTCTTTTAATTTTTAAGATTCGTTACCGAAAGAGAACTGAAGCTCTTCCGGACTCATCTAAAAAAATGAAAATTAATAATGAGTGTATTATTTGTCTTTAGGAATTATTGAATACGCTTCGCTATTTCACAGCCCCGGCGCCACGTTTTGCCAGCCCACGCGCTGCATCTATCGTGTTTTACTTTATCGGAATAGCTTCATGATTCTTCCACATGTTCGGTTTTTGTAAGCAAGCAGGTAGTAGGAGCTTACTATAGAGGATTCTGTGAAAAGCAATACCCGATCGTTTGTACATTCCACTCCTTTAAACCCAAATCAGGTTCGGGGAATCAGCGTCCGCACAGGGCCTCTAGCCCACATCGCCAATGATAAAGCTCCGCTCGCTGAAGGCCGGCATGCTATTCATGAATTTCAAAGATTTATAGAGGAAGTATAATTAAACCAAAAAGTGGAAAAAGAATCACACAGTATGAAGAATCACATTTACATTCAACTAATATAAAAATAATATTGATATAACTACAAGCCGAGGAATAATCATAAATATATTTACAAATAAATTAGCATCTCTAGTTATTATCAAATAAAGCAATGATTTGCTTAAATAATTTACCTAAGATTTTTATCGATATTTTTGAATTTAAAGTATTGCTGCTCTGCAAACTTTGAACTATTACAGGACTATTTTACTAATGTAATTATTATTATTTGATTTATTTTTAAGTTTAAGCAAGTAACTAATTTTTGTCAATTTAAAAGCAATTACCAACTCCACTTAAGTAATCTCTGCTTCTCCTTTTTAAAACGAAATCTTTAAAGCCTAATACTTCAGCTAAATTCATAATTTTCCTTTGAGTTTTATTTTAATCAAGGCCAAGAAAATCTTAAGGAGCTTCTAGGTTGATCTTTGTCACAACAGTCTGTTGTTAAGAATTTCTTTTAGATTTTAGAGAGAATCCCTTCTTTTATTTTTGATTTGCATCCAAAGTATTTCCTACTTTTTATGTTATCTCCACCGTTGGTTGGAAAAAGTTATAAGCGTCTAGTTTTAAAGGCCCCTCATAATTTTCAATTTATTCTTACTCAAACTTTTGTTTCAAAATCTGAAACTCCTCTTAGTTAATTTTGAATGATCTCGAATTAGTTCGACTTGATATATGATCAGACTAAAAATCTTTCAGGTTCTCATATTATGAGTTTATTGAGTATTTATCAGGATCCTTGGGCTTTCGAGATATCTCTTCTTATTAATCATAAATTTACAGTAGTTTTTCTGAGGTATTTATTTGATATTCTTAAGAGACTCTTCTTCCATGTAGATAGCTCTTAACCTTTGATTTCTTAGCATCTTAATTTTATTTGCTGTTTATATCATTATTTGCTTGAAACCTTTTGCTTAATATTGACTGATACTAATTATGCTACTTTAAGCCAAATTGCTTATCATTTGCTCTTTTTATTTAAGGGAGTTTGATATCCTAAAGAGAGGATTTCACAGGAGTGAAGCTATTTTGTTAAGTTATTTAGTTCATTTCTTAATAAGTTGTTTACTTTAATACTCTAAGCAAATTTTGATTGTTTTATATTACGGGCTAATTAAATAGAAAGACAGGGATTTTAGAGTCAATTGAAGGCATAACTATTGGATCAAGGATCTATTAAGATGTCTAAAGAGGATTTTATAATTTTACACAAAGCTTATTTTTTGTGCTAGCTGTTTACGAATTTAAATCGAAGGTTTTGCCTATTTGATCATTTAAATCCAAATCACATGGATATAGAGCTGTATTTAAATAAATATAATAGTTAATGAGTAATCTCAATTAAATATAACATATCACTGTTAATACTAAAGTGAAACCATCATTCTTAGCGTGACGTAGACGTATCTCAATGAGTTTACGTGGTAGTCATGAGATAGAAAACTCAGAAAAAACCACTTTTGCTATCACCTAGTTTTCAAATAAAAATAATAAATTATAAAATAAAAGCATTTTGATTCGTTTTTCTTTCAGACTTCAATATTTGAATCTATTTCTTTGGGACACAGAATTATTAATTTTTTTAAATGTTGAGTTCTTCATAAATAAAGTTCCCAAAACCGTTTATTTAAGGATACTCATTGATATAACTCAGCAAGTTAAGTAGAAATACGAGGTAATAGAAAAGTTTGAGGTCAAGACGGCATGGGGAGATGCGCATACCAACATCCATGCAGACAGACCGGTTGTGACATAAGTTCCTGATACTGAATATGTTTGAATTATCCTACTATATTGATTTCGTAGCTCCAGATTTAATTTCAATGCTAAAAACTAACTAACTAACTAAGAATACTCATTCGTAACCTCCTTGAGTACTTTTCCAAACTACTTATTATGCTTGAATTAGAAAATTATAGGAAATTAATTTCAAAAAATTAGATTAAAAGATTAGAGTAAATACTCTATATAATTGAAACTCTAATAAATTTCATTTCAGCAATAATATTTTGAACTTCCTTTCTTTTTTCATACTTACTTAAATCTTATGAATTTAATTGACCTAATTTGCCTTAAACCATTTCTTAATCAAAATATCTCAAAAGCTCTTAATTAAGTTTATTATCTTGAATTTATTAATTCGTATCTTGAATCTCTTCTTCTGCAAATTCATCAATTATTATGTTCTTTTTCTTTTAATCCTTTTAGTTCAGTAATTTGAAATTGTGAGAGATGTTACTCACAAGATTAAATTAAATGTAAAAAAATGTTAAAAATAATCAACTATTCATTCTTAAAAGCCAATTAATATGTTATTAGTTGAAATTGAACGTTATTCGTGAAATTTAAATGAAATATACCCCTAAATGCATGAAAATTATTAATGTTATAGACTGTAAAATTCCTTATTTTAATTTTTAATATACATAATCTCAGCTTTCTTTACTTTACCCTTAAACACCTCATGATTAATTAATCTTAAATTAAAGCGACTTATCAATTCCTTAACGTTATCTAAGTAAGTATTATATCTGCAAATATTTCCATTTAAGAGTTCTTATTTATTTATCATTTGCATCAATTACTCTGATTATTGTAGAATTTAATCAAATTGATAATAAATTTTACAATGGATAATGTTGAGTTATTTTTGAAATATTAATTTCTATTGCAATATTAAAAGTCAATTATGTTTTATTTTTTAACTTGAGAATTCTGTTCAATAGATTTATCACTTAATCTATCATAATGTGATATATTTTATTCAATTTTCAGTAATTCTTAATGATTAATCTGGTCTAGCAAAGGAAGTTGTTATATTACTGACTTATTGTCTTTTTATAGATTTTCCATTATAATTTAGATATAAATAAATTACAAATTAATTTATTGATCATACTTATTATAATTTAAAAGTTTCTCTACTGCCTGGAATTTGATTTATGCCTTATTTATATGACTGAAAAAGTTATGAAGAATTTTGTTAATTTTATGGTAATATAATATCTTTTGGTTTTTAATTGAATATTTATAATCATTCGCTGTTAGATTATTGGTAATATACTCACATACTTAAATCTTTTATATTTACTAAGCAATTATTTTTCCCTTTGATCACTTAGAGGTATCAGTTTGAGATTCAACCTTGACTAGCCTTAATTATTCATCATCCCTATCTTCATTCGAGTCTTAGTGGTTTAAATCAATGGTTTCATTGCTAATTTGAAGTTTGCTTGAGGCTTCGAATTTCATTATAGTCCCATCGCCACTTTGAGTCTATTCAAGTTTTTTGTGTTGTTTGAATTCCTTTACTTTCATAGGTATGTAAACTATTACAAGTTAAAGTAAGGCTATCCCGATCAAGATTAAGGCTTGAATATCGCTAGTTGTTCTAAAGTTTGTTGCTCTATTTACATACCCACCAAAGAGAGGACCTGTTATTCCTCCAAGTGCATATGAAGAATTGAAGACTCCAGAAACAATATCTTACACTTCCTCTGGATTGAAATTTTTGTCTTTATGTGCCTCCAGACAATACTCAAGTTCAGAGTAGGGGGAGACAATCGAGAATGGAGAAGCAAGACCTGAAATAAAAAACCCAACGATCGTGATAGCAATGTACTCAGGGATATGTAGCATCAAACTTGGTCCTACTAAAAACGCAGCAGCAGCTTAAATTAGTTAGGCCACTATTACGACTCCTACAAGAGAAAATCTATGAACCAATTTTGGAGCAAAATGCGCAGTCATCATAAAACCAACTGATTAAATTGAATATATCAGTGAAATGATTGAAACATCTAGTTTATATACTTCCTTTAATTAATCAGCCATAATAGTATCGTTGTAATAGAAGGTTTGTAGATTCATCGCTATATCAAGGCAAGCAAAAATGCCTCTTGTTGTGAACAAAATATGGAAGTAGTTAATTTTGTCATATTGAATAGGAGCTTGCTACTGATGGTTTTCAATGAGAGAATTTGGGATCAAGGTCTACTTTTTATCATGAGAAAAGCCCATATTAGAATCACCAAGCATGTTATTTTATGAAAGCTTAAGTGCGGAGGTTTACAATACAGAATTTTTAATGACAGCATCTTACTTCAATTAAGGTTACAAGACTGAACCAGAAATCTTTATCTTAGATTCAAGATGGGTTTGAATTATTTTCTGTTCTTCAGGCAGCTACTTTGAATCAACAAAATGAATCAGACAGTCTTACATTATCGCAAAAAACAAGAAGCAACATCCTATTGTAAATCTTAAACAGTATTTAGTTTACCACAAAAAGCGAATGGTCCAACAAAGCCTACAAAATAAGACAAAAATGCAGAAAATATCAGTCCTGTAAAACCACCGCAAACTAAAGATATATTTGATAAGTAAAGCTTTAGAAATACCTGCTCCAAACTCCATAAGCGATACAAGCTGTTTTTATATATGTGGAAACTGAATAAGTAACTCAGAATATGCTAATAAAATTGTCATATATCAAAATATAGTACCTGCTGTTTAGAGTAAACCAGCTCCCATCCCTTGAATAGTTCTTCCAAGAAATCCAACCACCAAAAAGAAAGGTCTACAAATTGAAAGTGATAAGTATGATAGATTTATGACGTATGTTGCTCTTACACATTCATTTATTATAGGGAGATTCACATTTTAATTGTATAAAACTATTATTTATTGTCAATATAGTTGAGAGCAATAAAAGACATAGCGGCTAAAAATTGTAGAATTAAAGATATTCTGACCATCAACTTATATTAAATAATACATAAATTTAGAATTTTTATTTAATTATAATATTAATACACTTCCTGCCAAGCTTTCCCTAAAGTTTGCCACCCACTAAGGATGAAATAAATAGCCATATTGTGTAACATCTATAATAGGATTTTGCTTAAGCTCATTTCTTACACAATTTTGTGATTCAATTCAAATTATTAGCTCATTAATTATCAATTAATTTACTAGTATACTTCATTTTTTCTTATACTTACATAAACAAGGGAGTGAAGAGGGATTTTGGTGCCCCTTTATCATCCATCTACTAAGGAAGAAAAGGTGCTAATATTAGGAAAAAACCTTCTTTGATTCCATTCAGAAACACTAAACTGAATATTGTTGAATTAAGTTTCATTTTTGTAATCTATTAATTTACAATAAGGTTTTATTATTAATACTGATAGATAGATATTGCCATAAAAATATATTTGAGAATACTTTAAATTTTGCTTATATAAAAAAATTTACTAAATTTAAAGAAATAAAATATGCGTTTTTCTCTATAATATTTTTACAATACTATTAATATATTTTATTAGATATTATGTTAAAACTAATTAGTATAAACTTTCCAAGTGGTTAACAAATTAAATTAAATTAATGAAGCATTTAAATAACTCTTCATAGGTATAATAAGAAAGAAATAATAAATAAATTGATATATATATATATATATATATATATATATATATATATATATATATATTATATATATATATATATATCAACTTGGTAATAAAAATTTTAGAACTTATTTTAATATTTAAATTCATCATTCATAAAAGATTGATATAAATTTAATTGTATGTTAATTTTATGCTTTAAATGATAGTTTAAAACTTCTACAAATAAAAACTTATCATATGACATATTTATTACCGAGATTACATATTATATTATTTAAATGATTCTCTAAGAAATTGTTTTTAATTTGGTTATAGTATATATGTTGAAAAATATAAAGGAATTAAATTTCCAAAAATTTATGAAAAAAAATAACCAGAATTATTATTATTTTAGAAGTAAATTAACTAAATAAAATTAAATATATAAATATCCCTAAAAATGCAGAGATAAATTATTTGATGTAATTATTGCAATTTAGGGTATATGACTACAGGCTGGTTGGTAATTGCAGCTGACTAGTCAAACAATTCATTCTATTTATTTTACATCTAAGAGAATTTATTTAAAATTTAATTTTAAATGAGATAAAATTTGGATGGGAATTATTATGGCCCCTAAACATATAGCATTTAAAAATTTATAAATTTTTCTATATTCTTTTTACGATCTATATATTATTTATGTTCGTATAAAAACAGCATTACTTTTAAAGTGATATTAATAATATAAAATAGATTATTTGAATTATCTTAATCTATATATTTACAAGATTTGTTTAATAATTTATAGCAGAATCACTATTACTTTGTTTTAAATAAATTAAATAATGGAATAATATATTCTATTTTTTCAAATTCTTATTTTATTTTTTATTATCCTCCAACTTATTTCAACTAAAATAAATCGATTTTCTTATTTATAATTGCAAAAAATCATTTTTTTATAACAAGCAATATAAATTTCCGGGAAAAATAAAAGATTTTGAATTATTAAAATTTAAATAAGCAGGAATTTATATTTTACTCTGAAACTAATTTACGGAGTATTATTTGTAAATGAGCAAGGATATATCCTCAATGCAAAAAACTTTTCCTTTTTATTTATAAAATTTGATTAAAAAAGTAAAATAAGATTATATAATATAGCATAGATATTTTAATTAAGAGAGTTTGACAAATACTCTAGTATTCAAATAAGAATGAATGTTTGGCGAGTCAGCTGCTTTCTTTACCAAAACCTTCTGGTTTGTTTAAATATTAACACACAAAGCACACGCATTTCATCTGAATTTAAATGAAAATACGTTGTCATCAGAAAATTGTACAACACTTTAGAAAATAAGCAATTTGTTTCTATTAATTTGATATAGACATGGGACTATTAATAGTAGGATTCATCTAAAGAAAAGAAAATTTTAGTTTCTCTATAAATAGTGTATAAAATATTTCTTAAATTAAATTATTGACTATTGACAAGATCTTGACTCAGCTGCGATAGGTTTTCTAGAGCTATGATTTTCACCGCCACTCATACGGCCGTTACTAGGTAGATCTCCAGACATCTGATACATGTTTAAATTGCTGTTTGAGCCTGTTTAATGGACACCAGTGTTATACTTAATTATCATTAATAGCAAAAATATATTTCAGGAATCATAAGTGTATATACTAAAAAGGCATATTATAACGACTTCATAATATAAAATGGGATTGTTATAGCTCATATTAGCTCCAGCAGCTGCATTTTGACCAGAGAGGTTTCCTAGAAGCATTGACTGTTTCTTGGGGTCTCTCTGAACTTAAGTTTAATAGCTCTAGGCCATAAAAGCTGGAGAGGGGACGATAGCTTGCTATTTAACACACAAGGCAAATCTATTATAGTTGATCTTGGACACTATCTGAGATTTAATGAAGGGCAATTATTTTAATGCCCATTGTTATTAACGTAATTACTTTAAAGCCCCACCCTAATTTCTCAATATCTATAATTAAATCAGTTTTTCGGAGGATTAAACTTACTTGGGAAATCGTCATTTGGTTTGCCAGTTTTTTTAGCCATAAATAGCTCGTAAAAATTTAAGTCAGAATCCTCAAGAATCAAATTGGTCTTTCTATCCTTCAAGTGCTCATTAAACCAGTCTATGGCTCTCACTATCAAATCAGCGCAATTCAGATGCTACTAGATCTCAATCTAAAAAGCAAATTAATTAGTATTAGGATGTTTTCGATCTAATTTTGCGATTATATTAAAAAATAAAATGTTTTTATATTGAAATTAAAACAAAAGTGAAGAATATAATTATATTTTTTATTATGAATCATTTATATCATAGAAAAGATTTAACAATTTTATAAAAATTGAAAAAAATAATATTTTTGATTGTAATTAAACATTTAAGATTTTATTTATTTATATTTAGATATTTATTAGTCTGTTTCCCATTTAAATCTAAATTAATTTCTTTAATATTCAATCATGCCACATTTAATAAATTAATTTAATTTAATGGTTTAATAGAGATTTATAAATAATAATAAATTAATTTTGCGAAGTGAAAAAGTTTATTGTTTTCGTGCAAATGTGTATAATGACACTGTAATATTGTAGGAATACATTTGAAATTGGGAAAATAATTATAATTAAAATAAATATAAATCAAAATCGTTGCAATTAAAGTTGGCCAATTTAATCGATCCTGGGCTCATTCGATAGAGAATTCAAAATTAGCTGGACTTTATTATTGGCGTTACTATTTTATCGCATCCCTGGAGTGAGATAACTCGAGTTTAATGTGAGGGTATAATTTAATGAATTTAGATGAGTTTAATTAAACTCAAGTTATCTCACTACAGGGATGCGATAAAATAGTAACGCCAATAATAAAGTCCAGCTAATTTTGAATTCTCTATCGAATGAGCCCAAGATCGTTTAAATTAGCCAACTTTAATTGCAACGATTTTGATTTATATTTATTTTAATTATAATTATTTTCCCAATTTCAAATGTATTCCTACAATATTTATAATTCGACTATTGCTGACGAATATAAGTACCTCATATTAATCTCTCAAATAAGCGATTTTCCTTAAAAATTAATTTTGTCTTTGACTTACATCTTATATTTTAATTTTTAAATTTAATCAAATTTGTTCTTTTTTGCCTTTAAATAATCTTATTCTAAGGACCTATATAAAGATATCTATAATTAACTCTGTTTTATATTTTTTGTACATCGATATAAACCTGATCCTCTCCATTGAAATTGACAGGGTGGTCAGTGAGACTCTCAGTCTGATTGAGATGATTTGTGTCTGGTATAATCTCGGTATTCGCTGTCGTATTTAAGAATAGTTTCTTAAGGTGCTCGTTTTTTTAGTCATCATGCACCTTCAAAAACACTCTAATCGTAATGAAGTTATCGACTAGACGGGTTTAGTGGCCTCTGGGATCCATGCCGAAAGGCTACTGCTAGTGGAATTGTTATTAGTTCAAAAGTATAATTAATAATTAATATTGCAAAGAGAATTAAATATTAAGGAAAATATAAATGTCTAATAATATTTTATCTAAATAAAGTATAAATTTTTTAAAAAAGTCGATTGTCGTCATTATTTGTTGGAGATGGGAAATGCAGCATATTAGCCCCAGCTCCATGATTTCCACTTCCTTCTAAATCCATTAAATCACAACTCAATTATTAATAAACCCTTTTTATTTAATATCTGTTAATAAATTATTCTTCAAAATGGAATCCAAATCAACAATTTTAATGCATTTAAGAAAGTTAGGAATTAAAATAAATACAGAGAAATTTTTCAATTTTAGTTTTATTCTTATCTATATCTAGCTTATTACTGCATGTGACTTTAATTATAAATTTATGTTTAAAAAAGAATATAAGTTGTCTTATATTTACTATTACTTTGATTGTTAAGCAAGTCATTTGGACTGATAGTCATAAGTTAGCCTATTCCTTGGTTCCCTTAAACCATGTACATCTGCTGCTGTGGGGGTGTCTAATTTTAATTCTTGTTAAGAACAACGTCAGAACTTGCACTTCTATTTAAGAGGTTCGAGATATAGCCAGTCTAGGGCTATGTCTGGCCCATAATTAGCTAATTACTTCTTAGCTGGTTTTACTGGCCTGGAGATACCATATTTTACATGGGCTGCATTAAGAGATATCTGGTGTCAAGCTGCTGTTGAGGGGAAGTTCCTTGCATTTACATTTGCTGGAATTAAGGGTAAACGTTCCAAGGAGGAGTGTTATTCGAAAGGTTTGACATTCAAAATGAATTTAAAAGAGAAATATGTCAAAAAAGGGCTTTATACTTTAAATTGGGGTGGCTTGCTAGTTTGAAAAGGCATTTTGACCATTGACCAAGAAAGCTTAAGGCGATACTTTTTATCTATCAGTAGAGAAGGGAGGAGTAAACTTTGTAAAGCCTTATCTCTACTGATTCATTTGCTGCTAGTTGGTCTATAATCAATTTAAAATATACTTTAAAGCACTTTTGCTTATAAGTGTACTTAAGCTGAATTGGTCTAAACATCTCAGACACATTAGATATTTAAAACATTTCAAGTGCTTTCTAGTCATTAGGATTCATTTGTGGCATACCACCCTAATTTTAATTTGGTGTACCAGTAGCAGATTGCCCTGGTTATATAATTCCTGGTTACAGCGACTGAAGTCCTGAATCTAAAATTTCTCTCACATCCTTAAGTTTTGAAACTATAAGTTGATTCTCGTTGTGAGTTTAGTATGTATAACAACCATCTCTTGTCACTATAAGAATCTCTCTGGTACTTTCTTCTACAAATTTCTTCTGATTTATTCTAAAACCAAACTATTTAATTAAAAGGAGTTCCTATTTCATTGAATAGTTAAATAATTAATATCAAATTTTTTTTTCCAATTCGATTTAAGATAATTAATTTAATACATAATTAAATTTAGTTATCATAAATTTTCCTATGGCTCTATTTTAATTTTGAATGGAGTTTAGAATCTATTTTCATTATTAAAGACAATTAAAGAAATAGTTCATTAATTATTAAATAATTTAATTTATTTTCATATCAGATCCCTCAGTAGAATTTTGATTTCTATTCATTAGTTTAGATGTCAACTTTTCAAGACTTGCTACCATTGAATTACTTCTGCTTGGCCTTTTTTACATTTAACCAGAGGTTCTAGGGTCAGATCCCTAGTTTGCACCTGAGTCAAGATTTGGACTAACTTAATCTAAGCTCATTTTACCCGAAGTGACTATGTTTGTGCCATCATTTCCTTAACGGCTTAATCTATATTGCTGAAGAGTGCTTGGCAACTTATAACATAAACAATAAAATCGATAAAACATTACAAAAATAGTCATATTTGTCTCAATTGTTTCTTCGATGTTTTTCTACAAAGCTAACTTAACTGATTCTTTGACTTCCTACTCTATAAGTTAAGCTAAGTACTTAACTTTGTTGGTGTTTTGGGGTGTCTATTCGATAATTTGTTTAAGTACATAATTAATCTTTGTTCTATTAGAACTTCCATATAAAATTGTGCTTTTAAAGTATGTTTAAAGGAATAATGACGATATAGAAAAATTTTCAAATATAAAATTGCTACTAATAAGGAATATCACAGATTTGTTAATTTGATTAGTATCTTTTCTCACTAGCATTTACGATTGAGAATAGACTGATTTAATAATATAATAATAACCTTTTAATCGCTATTGCAAAATTCCCAAATAAACATGCTAAACCGCCGCTACTCGAGAGATGATGATTCTATGGAAAATATAGGATAAGCCAGAAAAGAATGTAAGTTAATCAAAATTTGACCTCATATAGCAAGAAGCAGAGATAGAAGTGTTCAATCGTCTTCTTAACGCATTAAACAGGAAATTGATATGGTAGAGGATGATAAT
>ARYC01000772.1:0-10383 GCA_000711775.1 Oxytricha trifallax | reverse complement strand
ACTTACCAATCTTAAATTGTAATTATTTTATTATATAATAATTTAAAGTAATTTTTTAAATTCTTAGTTTTTTCCTAAATTAATTGAACAAAAGACTTTTAAATTGCTTTAAAGTTTATAATAATAGATTTATTAAATTTTCCTTTACTGTATATAGTAACAAAATATATTATAAATAATTAAATATTAAAAATATTATTACTAAGAGGGCACACATTCCCGATATTTATTTAATTAAGTGAACTGTAATTAATAATTGATTTATATAATAATAACAAAAGTTATAGAAGAAATAAAAAATTTATATAAAAAAACATTACATCAACATCACCGATTTCACTCATGTCATCCTAGTTTATCTTCTTTTCTTTCTTTTTTTTTATTTAACACTGAGAATCTTGCGCCTTCCACTACTGCCACTTAACTTTGGTACGGACCATACAAAAATAAAAATCTAGATATTTTTCTTGTAACTAACGCTTTTATTGAATGTACAGTAGATAATACAGCAGTTGCATTTTCATTTATTATTATTCGATAATTATTAATTGTATTTTCACTTTATTAAAAAAACCCTTAAATTATATAACAAATTGGGATCTGTCCTTGATTTAATCATTAATATCATCAACATTTTTAATATATGAGCTAAGAGTATCAATTACTCAATAATGGGATCTAAATTAAAAGGATCACTCATTAGTTGGTATAATGAAAATTATTTAGAAACTAGAAATGCTTAAGTTAAGGTTATAAATTTAGCGAATATCAATTGTATAATATAATTTAAGATACATTAATGCTCTTAAAAAAACTGTTTGCCATTAAAAAACACTAAGTAAAAACTGGAAGAAAAATCTAGTTTTTTAAAGAAATTTCTTAATATAAATGATAAATTATATTTATTAATTTATTCAGTTTTACTAATTTTTTATAAGTTAGCAAAGATTTTGATTTAAATCATATTCTTTGATTTCTTTATTTATTCATAATCGGTGTATTAACGTTTAAACTGTAATCTTATATTCATTATGAATTATATTTTATTTTTTTTAATAAAAAGTATAAAGAAATAATTGCTAATTCAATTTAAGCTTACAATACTGTAAGAGTTGAAGAAACCAGTTCAAACCTTTAGTTTACTCTTCATTATTTTAAAAAAATGAAACTCTTAGTTCATAAAATATTGTAAAATGCAAAATATAACAAAAGAATATTTCTTAAAAAGGAATTTTGTTCATTATAAATCAACTAAAAAGCCATTTGAAAAGTACGTTTTGTTTTGAATTAATAATAATCTTTATGAAAATTTCTAGAAAGAAGCACCACTTATTAATTAAATTAAACCTTATGTAGAATTATTATTTACACATTACATAAAGGATTCAAATATTCCCTTAAAAATTACTTTTATTTTATCAGGTGCTTACAAGTTTATTTGCCATGCCTTAAATTGATTTATGATAATGGCGAATAAAAGAAATAATTAATTAGTATCAAATGTTTCAAATGTATTCCTGCAATATTAAAAAAAGTATGAAAATATTAAATATGAACAAAAGAAATAAAGTAAAAGCTATCAAATTAATATTTAAAAAAAGTAAAAAGCATATTTCAATATTTATTGATTTAATTGGCAGAATTCAAATAATAAATATAATTATAATGAGAGTTTGAATTAGTTTTTTTTTAATTTATTATTTAATTAAACGATAAATCATTTATTTCAATTAGTAAAATCAGTTTGTTTTGTCAAAAGAATATAGTTAAAGGAAAATATTTCATGAAAATGCTAAATATTTTTCAATTAATGCATAAAAACTAGCATAGTTATTTAATTGATTAAAAACTATTTTTTAAACTCATTCATAAAATATTTTCAATAATTTAAAGATTTTGATTTATAAATCGTTGAGGTATAATATGCTGCTTTTTTATTAGGTAAATAAGTAATCATACTGTAAATGATAATTAATAATAACAAGAAAAATTTCAATAATAAATGAGGTGAAAATTATTATACAACTATTATAGTGATGTTAAATCATTGAAATCATGACCATAAAATATTTGTATAGAGTTTAATAAATATAAATTTATCAATTTATAACGAACTCACTCTAGTCTTTAATTGGATATAATAGCAAAAAATGTGATAGTATTATTAATTTTTTATGGAACTATTAGAAATATATTTCCTTATAGTTATTCTATTGATACTGTAGCTAATCAAATTGGAATATGTTTAAACTAATTTTTAATTTATTAAAGACGAGCATATTAAAAAATCAAATATTTTTGCTATAATACACTCTGAAGCACAGAATATATTTTATCTAAAATAAATAAATAATATTAAGTCGATTAAATAATGGCTATTTTGAAGAAATGTGAAAAGCGATGGAATTTTATTTTGTATAACAATTATTTTCTAGAGATCCTTCAAATAATATAATGGTTTAGTAACTATTATTATTGTTTGAGAGCATATATAATTATAATTATTAGATGGAAAAATGAAAATTGTATTTCAAAAATCTATTCCGCTTCTTTGAAATATTTTTAAAAGAATGATTTAATGGATATGTGCCCAACTAATAAAATATCAGGATAATTTTTTTAAGATATTGTCCATTCTTTAATGGATACATTTGTTAATCAGATCATTTATACAATGGTGGAGAAATAATGTTGAATAACTATTTTGATATGATATAATACTCTAACAAAAAATTTTTATGGAGTACAACGTACCGCCTGGCTGGTCTACTCTAACAAAAATGTTTATTAGAATACTCACTCATCAATCCTATTTGGAACTTCTAATGCATCTATCTTTGCGCATTTTGAAGATACGACCTCGCGGATTTTATATTCATGTTCAGCGTGGACTAATTAACCAGATAAATATAATGCGGCTTTTATTACCTCTAATAAGCAGTCCATTAATGGGATTGCTGAAGACTTAAATAAATTAACTCCTACTTTTATATATATATATATATATATATATATACAATAATTAGTATTTTATCATTGGGATTACAAATAGTATAAAGAATTAGATTTAATCTGCTGAGCTATAGCACAGAGAGGAGATGAATTATTTTGATTTGCTTCCTCACCTCAATAATTGTTGTAACTATCTACCGAGGCTTATAAAATCCTTAAATTCACTTAGATTAAAATACGATCAGTCATGATTCACTTGCTTGTATATTTGTGCGTTTTGAAGATAAATTGATTAGAATTCGATATTTGTGGTCAGTGAGGTCGAAATAACCAGAATCAATATTTCCCAAAGTTTTTAGAAAAATTAAATATGAACCTGCATGCTGTCGGGGAAGGTTCAGTTCTGGACAAGTTTTCTATAAGTTCAAAAATGGACAAATTGACCCCCCTATAAGTTTTGAAAATGACTATATATCTAGTGTTCCTGTGAGTGGATTTGCTTAATTTCAGGTCACCTAATGAGTTTCCGAGAGGCTCTCCCGCTGCTTTGAAAACCCTAAAATCGATGTTTAACGTAATAAAAATTCCTTCGAGCATAATTAAATTACGAAAAAATCAAAGAATATTTGGAATTAGGAAAAACACCAATTACTGAGGGATGAATTTATAAATCAAAATTTAACATGCTAAGGTAATTGAATTAAAAAATCAAAATTGCAAGATTCTATATTATAGAAATTAATCAAACATCAATAACGAAAAAAAAAAGTTGTTTGTATATTTAAAAAAAACGCAAATGTTAATATTATAAAAGTCATAATTAGTAAAAATGTTTATCTTTTTATGCATTAGTAACTACTTAAATAGAAATCAAGATTATTCTATGTTTTAAATTCTATTATTATAAAATAGCCAAAGGAAATCATTACGGTTATGGAAACAGTATATTAAAAAAGCATTTAAAAAGAGAGAATTGATAACAATTCATTAAAAACCATTTATTATTTATAAGATTCACTGATTTAATGAATCATATATTAATCTCTTCAACCTTTCAAAGATATAAAAAGAATCTTATTGCTTTATTCAAGCTTTTCGAATATAGATTAGGTATATAAAGATATTTTTATAATATATAGGATAGTTTGATGTCAAAAGGATAAACTTTCAGATTTAGCATCTTCCCTAAATTATTAAAGATTATTATCTGTAAATGACCGCTAAAAATATAAACAATTACTTTTATTAAGTAAAAAGTTTTTATAAATATCATTAATTACTTATTAGTATTTTAATCTGCTGATAGGATGCTTTCGATTTATCTGGTATCTTTCTGGGATCGTTGGTCTTAATCTCTTTGGCATGTTTGAATTTACTACTTCATCTTAGCACTTTTATAGCACTGTGGAGTTTGAATTGCAGATAATACGCTTGAGGTGCAGAGCAATTGTGTAGGGTATGAAGAGGTTCACTTCATACAACTTAATTGCGAAGCTGAATTGCTATTAATCTTATATTGAATAATTTTCTTTAATTTCTCCTCCACACATTCCATTCTTTGTTCTTGACTCCCCATAATCCTCTCTTTCTATTGCAAGTCTTCTTAATCTTCTGTAATCTATATCTTAAGCAGTCACAATAGTGTAATAATCGCTATTACAAAAATACTTAAATATATAGAATTATAAATTAGAGATAATTGAAGCATTCTAAAGATTTTTTATTGGAAAATAGTTAGATTGAGAATATTAATTATATATGATTGAAAACGTAATTATTAAAATTTATTTGTTATTGCTGCTTGAGCATAACTTATAAATTTATATTTTTAATTTATATACTAAAATATGTATATTAACAAAAAATATTAGAAATGAAGTTAGCTTTTAGTAATAATTCAATATAATTTATTCATAAGAATTAACAGGAATAATTTTCAAATATTTTACTTATAAAATTAACAAATCTTTAAAATAAATGAAATTCTATGCATAAAATATATCTTTTTAAATGTAATATAGTGAATAAATTGACTTTGTTGATAGTATAGAAGAAAATTGCTAAATAAAAATATTCTAAATATCAACAATTAAAATTCTAAATATAAATTATTAATATATCAAAATGGGAGCAAGTAGTAAAAATAGAATATTTTATACTTGCGCCCATATTAAATATAAATAAAAATAATAATTAAAAAATAATTTTAACAATAGTTTGATAATAATTTATTAATAACTTCGTTGTATTTTAAGAATATAATATTCAATTTTCTCTCACTATGTACACTGAATCTTGGCTCTAGAACCTTTAAGTACAACCCAGGAATAAGCAGTATAAACTATTTCTCTTTTTCGACTTGGTCTTGAACTTATTTAGAAACATTGTTGGGGAAATGAAGCAATTCAAATTTTAATATTGCTACTATGTACTGTAACATTTTCTATACTATTCTCGTATAATCCATAATCTTAAGAGGCTAGTGTGACTAACACTCACCCTCCTAAGGTGAACTTTTGACATTGTATTATGATAGAACTCGACCTCCTGTGCAAAATTATCTTTAAAATTAGTCGTAAGTGGATAATAGTTTTTGAGTCATACCACTTTATAAATAAAAAAATCTTATATAAAATCATAAAATTTGGCTTTAAAAATTTTTGAAAAAAATAATTTATAATACATTTAATTGCTACTTCCTAGTAATTTTTTAGTCTTTAATTAATTTATCAACATAGAATTCATCATTAATCCTCATAATTGATTATAAATTTATAGTTTTTTTAAAATGTCAAAATTTAACAGATTTTTAGGCTTTTATATATTATATTTAAAAAAAACTATAAATTTATAATCAATTATGAGGATTAATGATGAATTCTATGTTGATAAATTAATTAAAGACTAAAAAATTACTAGGAAGTAGCAAATTAGATGTATTATAAATTATTTTTTTCAAAATTTTTAAAGCCAAATTTTATGATTTTATATAAGATTTTTTTATTTATAAAGTGGTATGACTCAAAAACTATTATCCGCTTACGACTAATTCTAAAGATAATTTTGCACAGGAGGTCGAGTTCTATCATAGTACAATCTCAAAAGTACACCTTAGGAGGGTGAGTGTTTGTCACACTAGCCTCTTAACCTACTATTACTGAATGGTTTGAAATCTTTCCTATTAGCTCTTCACGATCGCTTAATATCACTATTACCTTCCCTTTAAAGTACTTCAAATAATGCTGTTCGTGCATTTATGTCTCTTTCTCGTACGCTCTCTTACCAATCAATTACTCTGCTCTGGACTTCCTTGGAATATTTATGTGTATGGATGATTTGAAGGTTCTCTGCTATTTACTACCTTTGTTGTGAGGATTAGTTCTTTGATCTTTTTGAACACTTTTCCTGCTATTCATTATGTGCTTCCTGTTACCTCCTAGTTTTATGACTTTTTCTCCCTTCATGATACGATACAACTCCCTCTCGAAGGCCAAACAATTATCATTTAGAGGGTTATCTGCACAATAGCAAGCATGGCAATGTAATATACACCCTGATACGACTCAGTAGGTGCTGCCTCCCAGCCAGGAGTAATTTTTATTGTGCCTTCCTCAGCTGAATCGAGTAGCAGCACTTATTTTGATCTTTTACCATCACAGCTGCATGACATTATTTTATGTGTACTTATGTGTTATTAAATTTATGGTATTTAAACCACTACCTGAATAATAAACTTGGTATCAGGGTTATTGTTCTCTAAACGAACCCACCTCTATTGGTGAATATTTGTCTTCCTGTTTAGAAGGATAATTCCAGAAATTACTCTTGTGCCATGGCATCTCCAACTTTTGGTTATTTGATATGTAAGCTCTTAATTCGTATAATGCATGAAATTTTAAGGAGAATCAAACTGTGAACCTCCTGCTACCATGTTGCTTGCCGGGATAAAGCATGTAAATGTCATTAATCCTGTCTCCCATGATGCCAGTATAGGTTTTTGAAAATATCATCAGTAGGCATCTAATAAACCTCTTCATTATACAAACGAGTTGTATTAAATTCTTCTAGATTTCGAGTGTCTACTGAACCATTGAGCCATAGTCAATGTCTTGAAATCTATCATTCTTTTTGAGCAACTTATTATAATGTTCATTTGAATAATCAATGAATATGCACTCGTCGTCATCCAGCTCTGGTTCAAGGTATTCAGATTAGAAAGCTTTTACATCCTCTTAATCAACTACTGCCTCAATTATGCATTCATTTTGTTTGCCCTTTGCTCTTATTGCCTATTGTTGTTATCCTGCTTTTGCCTGGATTACTGAATTGGATGGCTTTGCCTTGTCTGCTTTAATCTTTTAATTATCTTGCGGTATTGCAAGTCTTGTATTATCGCTGACAACAATTTGACCATTGTGAACTCTTTTGGTACGTGCAGTCCATCGCTGTTGGTATACTTTAATATCGAGCAGCTCAGGCTTCTTGTCAATCAAGAACATTTCAGCCTCATCCTTACCCCACTAGCCGTAAATGTTTGAATTTGGTATCCAACTATCATGCTTTGGAAGACATTTCTCCCATCTTATTAAAATTTCCATCCCATTTTAAGTCTTTCGAGGATTTAAGATCTGTTCAGTATTGAATTGTTTCTATTTAGCTAATCTTATTTTATAATTGATCTCTTGTCAGCTTAAACTCTTTTGCTTTTTTACTAAATCATGTTTGTCTAACCAAAATCATAAATAAAAACTATCTTATTTAAGAAGTTATGGCCTGATGATTAATTTGCTGTATTTTAAGTTCACACTTAACTAATGATTTAAATATTTGCAAAATACCAAAATACTCAAAATACCATGCTTACCAAAATACTTAAAACAAACATAGCTTCGCTTGTAAATTTCCAATTCTCACATTTTATGATCATAAAAAAGAGAATTCATCTGAGCAGTGAGCTGTCGATTCCTACACTGTCTTTACCTCTCATTCTAAAGATAAATTTTAAATACTATTGTACAACCCCTACAAAGTAATTATTTATAAAAACTTATTTAATCCATATTCTTATAATCTGCATCATATATTTTATAGAGTCAAGTGTTTTAAGGCTGATATTAAAGTCTTATGTAGTGAGGCTTCAAGCCAAATAAATCCAGATTTGATATTTAGAAAGCCAGTTGCTGTATTTATTTTGAGAGTTGATTCTTAAAAATAAATAAAGTATATTGAGAAAGAACTTTGTTGACCGAGGGCATCTACCTTAATTCAGAACTCGCTATTTTATAACAACGAAAGATCTGCTCTACTGTTCAAGATCAAACTAGTAAGGGGCCAGGAATAAAATAGGTAGGCTCATAAGTCTAATTGCTTCTATTACTAATTCACTTTGTGATATGGCGAATTGTCCACAATAATCAAATAATTAGTGAAACACCAAGGGTCAAGTCTGCTTAGGTGACTCACCAATAGGATCAGAAAATTGATTAAAGTCGAGCTATTAGTTGTACCATTGTTTACAGTAAACAGCATCTATCCATTGCTACAAGCACAGCTTTAACAAATATTTTTATCATCCTCCTGCTCAAAGATTATACTGTTTAAGAACCTGGTGGCGGCCAAGTATAATTACGATTATCTTACTCTCAACAATTGTCTCATCAACATTAATTCAGGCTTTCCCCTGACAAAGCGCACGGACTAACTCAGTAGCGGCAAGTTGTCTTGACAGTTTTAAGACTGTAGAATTTTGATATGGAGTAATCTAATATAATATTATAATAATAATACGATCACATTGAGTTCTCTGGGGACCCCCCCCCCATCAAATATACATGTAAATATATGTAAAGGACAAACCCTTTTATAGATAAGAGTGCTTTTAATTGTTAAGGACTATTTTCCCTTATTCAGCTGATCTTGCTCACTTCCTCTCCTTCTGGATGATGATTCTGGTCTGCTTGCATTTAACATTCATTGTAATTGTGGTTCTACTGATTGAATGAAAAGTTTTATTGGTAGAATGTTCCATTCCTATAAGATTTATGAAAATAGGACTGGTATTACATTACCTATTTAATATGTTGCACATTTCCTTAGTTAGTGCGACAAATCTTAGTTGGGTTTATCCAGTTACCTGCTTTAGATTCATCTAGGTTAGATCCACAGTTTGAGTTTGGAGTGTGTTCTTAATTATTATAACTTTAATTTCCAAACATTAATAAGATTTCTTTCTTGTTTTCAATTTCTGATGTGGATCTGATCAGGTTGTCGACTTCAGCTTATTATCTGTTGAAGGACGTATACAAATCTAGTCTCTAAAGCAATGACTTTGGCTATGTTTCTTCCTTTTTATCCTTAGCTCTTGTTTAGTCATTGATGTGTTAATTCTGTGACTGGTGATGATGAGCACCTATCTACATTCTCTCTTAAGTGTTTAGTGTTAGTTGTTGTGTTATAGGGTTTGAGTTATATGAAAAGTTTTTGATTAGTAAAAAAGAGGTTTTATATCACCTAGGTTCTCATTTACTTCCCTATCTAATAGGTGGGATGAGCTTTTCCCGAAAATTGAGTCAGTATACTATTGAATAGTAGAAATTAAAGAGTGAAGAACTTGAAAAATGGAGGTTTTTTGTTCTTGTCTCTGGGTTTTCGGGGAGTAGTAATTTAAGCGATGTTAACGATAGGATTAAACAAATCTTTCCAAAGAATTTTTGTTTTTGGTGCTGTTATTACTACATTGGCTTACCCATTAAGTAATGTGCTGGCCACACTGTATTAGTTTAGTTAAAGAGTGATACTGGTAAAACTTGGAATAATTTAGATGGTTATTAAGTAAATGGACTATGGATTTGAGACTATGGGAAGTTTAGGTACTAAATAGTAGATTGTCCTGAACTTAGTTATTATATAGTCTAGTTTATGGGGTTTTAGCCAAGGTGTAATATAATAAAATTTATGATATAAATGGCCCAAATCACCCCTTAAAACTTTATGGTATGATACTTTGAGATACTTATACCTAGCTCATGCTTAATCTCTTTTTATATCGTCGTTGTTGCGATTATGTTTCCTGATTCTCTTACCATCTATCTCCCTTATAATGTTTTTGGCCTTTTTGAAAACGATTTGTGCTCGAGTGTGTTCTGTTTGGCTTATTTTCTGAGTGATTGCTGGTTACTTTTTATGACCCCTTGAACAATTTATTTTTTTATACCTAAAATGCTTGCTAGTAACTTTCTTCATAAAGTCGCTCTATTTTTTTCGTTCCTTGTTTTCAGCTAAATAATCACGAGCTCAGGTGATTTGCACTATTATTATTATTAAAGTTTATGAAATGGTGATCTTCTTTGAAGGATATAGCTATCAATCCCATGGCATAGTTACTCTTAGAATTATGACTCTTAAGCAATTGTGTGTAAATTCGGGTGCCAA
>ARYC01000770.1:0-25469 GCA_000711775.1 Oxytricha trifallax | reverse complement strand
GAAAAGAAAGAGAAGCCAAATCCCTTTACGGGCAAATTTAATATGTGAACTTATTCATTCTTTTAAATTTAAAACTTATTTATATACACAAAATCTCCCTTCTCTTGCGCATACTTTAGCTCTATCATCGCTGACTCTCTTGCAGCACTCTTAATAAAATCGACTGTATCTATCTTCAAGTCGTGCATCAAGTGATATAGTAGAAGTTTCTTGTAGTGGCCTTTCAATAACCCCCAATATAATTCAAATCCATTGAAATGAGGACTGTAGGGAACATTAAATACAGGTGTTATGTTTAGCCTTTCATATTCCTTTCTTGAGTCTTTAGTTTGATGGACAGATAAGTTATCTACAAACAGAATAATCTCTTAGTCGGCGTACTTATCTCTAAGCTATTGTAGGAACTTAATGTATTATTCGGTCTTTATTGAGCGAGGATGGATAACATAAGTCTCGAGGCCATTATCATCGCTTATTCCACCAAGTATTGCATGAGTTTAAACCTTAACCTTTTAATGATATACTTCAATGTTGCTGTACCTCTTATACCAAGACCTTGATATGAAGGTATTAAAAATGAATACTGCCTCATCAGCGTGTATGAACTTTATATTATGCTCTTAAGCCCTTTGCATTTAATCAAATATATAATTTAAATTATCCTTATAAAATGGAACATTAAAGTAATCACTCTCTTAATGCGATTGACTGTCTTGTAAGATATTCCGTTCTTTTAAATATGTTAGCTATCGATTAAGCAGAGATATGAAGCTCAGGAAATTGGCGATGAAACATCACAGCTCTCTAGGCCAGAGAAAAATGAGCTCAGTATTTAAGAGTCTTATCATTAATGAGATAATCAATATGATGCTGCTAAAACTTTAGAGGTCTTTTAGGCTTAGAGTTAAGCTGCTATCTCTTTAAATTCAATGCTAATAGACAGTGAGACCTAACAGTAGCAGGAGATTTATGTAGTAGCCTTGCTATAGACGTGTAATTAAGGATAGGCTTGAGTTGATCATTATATTAATCACATCCATAACGCAACTTAAACAATAAATCTATATACTCACTGTCATAAACAGGCACCAAACCTCGCATATACTGACTTAAATTACTTATATTTAAACATTAAACCCCTACATAAACCTTATTAAAACCCTATAAAGTATGCACTAATAGTCTACTTTTATCAATAAAAAACTCAATCAAACTAATGAAAAGGTTTAGGGGTTTTGAATCTATGGCAATAATTTTTAAGATTGGAATCTTCATCGCCTCAATTTTTACCATGATTTTATTTATCTCAGAGACAGGAAAGTTCTTGAATGCTTTCTTCATTTTGACTTATTTTAATACCTCAACTCGAAGAGACTCGGCAGGATTTCTCGATCTTCTTTTTTATAGGAATCTTTTTCCTGTATGTTCATGAATATATACAAAACTATAATTGTGCTTTTTTATTAAGAGCACTTTGAGGTCTCTTGTATGAGAATATGGCTTCTCACAGAACTCGAAGATATACTTACCATCCTTTTTTAATGCTTGAGGTATAGTCTATGCATATCATTGTGTATATCTCTCAAGTGTCTCTTGTAAGTTGACTTGTAGAGGAAAACTTTATTGCATTAATAGTCTACTTTGGCTTGTCATTATTAATGCTCTATGGTAGGCTGCTTAACCTCCTCCTCAATTTGCTTCTGTGATGACCTCCTACTTAACTTATATTTAATCTCAATGCTAGACTGGTCAAAGTTGCCATAAATAGGATCCCACTGAGTACAAGCGTCTCTAGTATCTATTTTTCTAGATTGCTGGAATAATAATTTTTATTGACTTTACTCAAGTAATGCCGCTCTTCTCAAAAGTTTAGCTCTCATTTTAGTTAGCTCATATTTATTATTATTAAAATGATTAAATCTACCTAGATAAACTATAATAGTAGAGTATATGACACTCTGGTAGATTCTTTGCTGAGAGGTAAGAAAATTAAATAACCAGTTTTATGATAATCTCTTAAGTTTTAGTAAATTTAAATACTTCTAATGAAGTTTTTTTTCTAAGGAAGGTGCTCCAAATTAAGTTTGAACTTAATTTGGAGTACCTCCTAGTATAATTAAACATTATTAGAAGCAATTTAGTGGAGAAAGTTTGATAAAATGAGAATAAATCTGTGAAACTTGAGGCAAGTTATTAAATGCTTCTCTTCATATCTTTTCATGATTGACTTTCAGTAGGTCCTCCCTATTTTGTAGTAAAATTTTAATTTATTTAGAATGGATATCCATAATTATAAATTTCATTAACATTCCTAAAAAGAGGAAGCAAGATGGAGTCTATGAATGATGCAATGAAAAGAATTTAATAGGGAAATTTCGAAGTAAAGAGGACCTATTTAGATATCTGGTATCGCAAGTTTAGTTCTTAACTAAGATCAATATATTTATGATAGTTGAAATGTTCTTGCCAACCCATGAGGTAACAAAAATCTCGTTTTTAAAAGCATTGCTAAGCGAAGAGAAAAAGCTTTTAAGTCTAATGAAATCAGGATGATCGAGATACCTAACTACCCTGAAATATCAGTAACAAATCTCTATGATTATGCTATGAGTGATCCAGATGTTGCTCTCTACCTTCCATCAAAGCTGAAACTCTCTAATAAGTTGCCAGAGAGAAACTTCTTCTTCGGTGTTCTTGCAACTCTGAAACCTGAGTACTTAAATGAAGTTATATAAGAAGCTCATAAGAAACGCTACAGCATCTCTCCTGAAGAAAAAGAGAAGCAAGGAATTAAAATCAGCGAGACCTGGCTCTAGGAACTGCAGAAGCATCCATTCATCTCTAGTAAGCTTAGTCTTCTAACTTTATAGAAAAACCTGGCACTGCTATATACTTGATGAAAGAGCACAGCAAACTAAACAGAGAGAGAAAGTATTAAGTAAAGCATGAATTGAGCAAGAGACTCTACAAAGATTTTTAAAAGCCAGACGAGATGAACATAGATTCAGGAGCTGGCACTATGAGAAGAAATAAGGGCCCAAGGCAAACCATAAGAAGAGGAGAAGAAAGAGAAGCCAAATCCCTTTTACGGGAAAATTTAATATGTGAACTTATTCATTCGTTTAAATCTAAAACTTATTTATATACACAAAATCTCCCTTCTCTTGCGCACTTTAGCTTTATCATCGCTGACTCTTTTAGCAGCACTCTTAATAAAATCTACTGTATCTATCTTCAAGTCGTGCATCAAGTGATAGAGTAGAAGTTTCTTGTAGTGTCCTTTCAACAACCCCCAATATAATTCAATTCCATTGAACTTAGGGCTGTAAGGAACAATAAATAAAGGTGTTATGTTTAGCATTTCATATTCCTTCCTTGAGTCTTTAGTTTTATGAACTGACAAGTTATCAACGAAGAGAGTAATCTCTTAGTCCGCGTACTTATCTCTAAGTTATTACAAGAACTATATATATTAATCGGTCTTTATTGAGCGAGGGTGGATAACATAAGTCTCCAGCCCATTATCTTTACTTATTCCACTAAGAATAGCATGAGTTTACACCTTAACTTTTTAATCATAAACTTCTACGTTACACGACCATTTATACCAAGACCTCGATATAAACCTATTGAATGTAAACACAGTTTCATCAGCATATATAAACTTAATATTGTATTCTTAAGCCCTCTGCATTGAATCGAGTATATAATTTAAATTAGTTTTATAAAATGGAACTGTTAAATCAATCACTCTATTTATGCGATTGACTGTCTTGTAAGATATTCCATTCTTTTTATACATGTTAGCTATAGATTAAGCAGAGAAATGAATCTCAGGGAATAGGCGATGAAACGAGCCCAGTATTTGAGAGTCTTATCATTAATAAGATAGTTACTATGATGCTATTAGAATTTTAAAAGTCTCTTCGGCTTTGAAGGATGTTGCTATCTTTTAAAATCAAGGCGAGCAAGCAGTGAGACCTAATAGTAGTAGGAGATTTCTTTATCAGCCTTGCTAGAGAAGTGTAATTTTAAAAAAGTTTGAGTTATTCACTCTAATCATCATATCCATAACGCAAATTAATCAGCAGATATATATACTCACTGCCATATACTGACCCCAAACCTCTCATTTAAACTCTATTATACAAACCCTTATCCCCTACATAAACCCTGTTAAAACCCTAAAAATGTATGCACTAAAAGTCTACTTTTATCAATCAAAAACTCAATTAAACATCTGAATGGGTTTTGGGTTTTTGATTGTCGTCATTAAGTTTGTCATGTTTATCATTGTTAGAGATGAGATATTTAAGAACAATAACTTTCTAGAAGGGTAAATAGCTCTAGAAATTTGATGATGGTGCAACTGTGTTATTCAAATTTAACATAAATAGCTTTTTATTATGATATCCATTCTGTTATTTTAAATTACAGTTTACAAAATAAATTTGGAGATACAACAGTAGCTTCGCATTTTGTCTTGTTGTTTTCAAGAAGCGCATTGTAAAATCTTAAATTAAAGATTTTTTAAAAATATTTTTTTAAAGATTATTTAAACCTAAAATTACCAAATAAAAATTCTTAAAATGCATAATATTAAAAAAGAAATTAAAATTACTTTATCTTTACAGGTTTTGATTCGAATATGGTGTAAATAGTGAATTTATGGTAATATATATAAATGTTTGAGCAAGAGGGGATGCGAAGACAGTTGCTTTGATTGTATATAGAGCATCATTTTCTTCAGTTGTTGAGGAGGCAACAGTCTTTTAGTTAAAATTGTTTAAGAATTAGAATGGAGCAAATACGCCATCTTTTTCCCCTGCATACATATAATAATCGGGAATGGAATCCGAAATTTGGACTGATTTTGAAGCGAAAGCTTTAGACTCATTAGCCATGATTTTTGAAGTCAAAAAGTCCATCTCCAGCCATCATACATGGGATTCTCACTGAAAAGGTATCGTTTTTACTAAAATCTTAATCATTGAGCATTCAAAACATCAAAACTCCTTCATGTTTTAAATGTGTTTTGATTAAAATGATTAATGTTAGGGATTGGGGATTCATTTGGTTAGTTTCATTTGTTGTTAGATTCAATTTAATTTATATTCATGATTAAGATCTTTGATCTTTTTATTTTTTATAATCACTACATCTTCAAAAATGTTATATGAAAATTATTCCACAAGTAAAATTAAAAAAATTGTACATATTTGCTTTACTTGTCAAATTAAAATAGATAAATTTTAAGTGAGTATCTTCTTATTATTCTTAGGAACTCAATTTTTAGAATGTTTAAGTGCCAATAAAGTTTCGGTTATTAAGTACATGATTCTAATTAAGTTTTGAACAAGTTTGGGACTTTTCCATTAAACCTCATTCGTCTAAATTATGTACGAATTAAGTTTTGGCGCTATTAAATTCGTAGCAATTAATTATATACAAATTTAGAACTAATTTAATGGAATTTGAAAGATTAGAATGGAGATCCATTTCTAAATTACTTACAGTTTTTTTAATTTTTAAATTTAATTTTACAGGTTTCCCTATAAATTGCCCATTTTTAATTAAATTCTAAATTTTATTAAAAAATTATAAATACATATTTTTAAGATTGACTTCCGTTTATAATAATATAAAAACTAAGACATGTCAAGCGAGGTGCTTTCAAACACTTAAAAATCCCTAATTATATGCATAATTTTAACATAGTTTTTACTTAAAGCACCAAAATCTTTTATTTTGCACAAAAATATGTTGACAAAGAACGCAAGCTAAAAAAATTAAAATATTAAATCAAATATGAAAATATTTTAGTCGAAAACTTTAAAAAATATTTGTACATAGAAGTCAAATTTTATAATTATGTACTCATCATCTAACTTCATAAGAATAACCAGATAATGCAATAACTTTTGAAAGAAATGGATAGTATATAAAATTTAAATTAAACTTATCTATTTTTATCAACAATGCTATAATCTAGATTAAGATAGAAAACATATAAGTTTTATTAAAAAAATGATTTTAAAAATCTTTCATATTTTAATAACTTGGGTGAAAGTTATTCTACTTATCTAAAATAATCCCAAACCCCAACATAACCCATTTCAATCAAAACAAAAATAAAATTCATAAAGGAGTTTGGGGTTTTAATTAAAAGAACTTACTATTTGCAAGGAATCTCTAATCCGTTAAAATCAACGATACCTCCTCTAGGGACGTTATATTAACCGCAAGTAAACATTTAATTCAAGTCGTCGGAGTAGATTAACATGGTTAACTCATCCTAGTTGTTCTTCTCATTCTAACCGTTTAATAATTATATAAAAAGCTAAATGATTATTAAAAATTGAACATTTTGGATTAAAGTTAGAAAGGGCAGAAAGCTTAACGAATTTAATTGTGATTATATTTTTATTGCACTAGAGAAATTGTGTTATTACCAAGTTTGGTTGGCTCGAACTTCGAAATTTGGCCTGATTAGTTGTTAATTTAATTATAATGTACAAATAAAATTTAAGGGTAACTGGGAATAGCGAATGCAATCTCATAGGAAAGGGAATATGTTGCTTCTTTCTCAGTCTTGGTTGCTGAAAATTGAAGTTCTACTTGCTAGAAACCATTATCTTAACAAGAAATATTGACCTTTCTAGTGAAGTCATCATTTCCCACAGTCTTATAATATAAGTTTAATTAATCTCTTTTTCACACTTCCAATTAAATAATGGTGAGTGGTTGCTATAGTTGAAGATGTCGAATCAATTTCTCTTAAAAATAGTAGAACATAATCATTGCATGGAATAAATGCATTTTTAAAAGCAATTAATCCGTATCTTTCAAGCGAGTAAGAGTCTTTGTAAGATGAGTTCAGTTGTTGAATTCCAACGATGTCCGACTTGACATATAATAGCAATTAATCTAATTTTAAATATAATTAATCGTTCGATTTCCCATCTTGAGGACTGCTTAAAGCAACTAAATTTTTAAGGTTAATACATCTATAGTAATCATTTGAAGGGGCAAGTTAGACGTTTTAATTATATATTTATTGGTTAATGCTTAATTAAAATGTACGTTATAAACCCCTTAATACAAATAAAATATATAATAATAAATTTATTTTTTAAAGTTAAAATAATTTCATATTTCTATAAAATAAATTTTCCCTTTATTTTTTTATATAATGGGTGGCAATATCAAATATTAAATTTATCGTTGAATAAAACTTTCCTTACTAGTCAGTAAATTGCATTTTATTGTAGCTCTATTTCAAAAAAATATTTAAATTTAATGATTGAATCATCATTTATAAAACATATTACATCAACTTTATTTCTATCTCTCATTTAAGTCAAAGGGTTTAAGATACTTTAAAGTTACGAGCTGATGTTCCAGTGCCTGATTTCTGATTAACTGAAAAATCCCCCTCCTAAGTGCAGTTGAATAAGGAATTTAATTTAATTATTTCCTATGAATTACAAATATGAAATAATGAAGAATCATAGGAAGTTTCATTCATGAATCAAAACCCCAAAACTCCTTAATGAGGTTTATAAGTGCTTTGATTTGTAGGGCATAGTTGGGGGATCTTATTGGGGTAAGTAGAGACAAAGCAGGTCTTATATGAATTTAATGTAAATTTAATGATTATAAGACTTAACTCAAACGAATTTAATTTGCTTGACTTTGTTGTATCTCTCGAATATAGCTGTCTCTAGTGGCTCAAGCATGTTGTCTAATGATTATCTAGGAAGTGAGGAGCTCTTACTATAATAATCTCCACTAAATTTCTATGATATAGATAGTCTCTAATAGTCATTTCAAATTTCTTTAGTCTAAGTGCGATGAAACCAAAGCCTAAAATAACTCCATCTATATATTTGTTAGCGAATTAATTCTGGTACTGCTCATTCTTAATTAGATAGCTGAAAAGGTAAACCTTATAAGCATACTCATCAACCACTATGAGCTTTACTTTGTTAGGCTCGCTTATATTCTAATTATTTTCAATGCAACTACTAAGATCAACAGCATTCAATGCAAGAATATACATAGCTCTCTCTTAGAATCATGCTAGAAAGCTATTTCCTGCAGGTTGATTCATTGTTTCAAATCGTTTCTGCTTCTTGAGCTTTTCCTGCTATTCTCTTTAAGACTCAAGAGTATTTTATTTTCTCTTTGCTGGTACTAGTTTTTCAGTATCTACATCTTAAATCAAGAACTCACTAAGGTGATGCTTTTGCATATGCCTTTTAACTTTAACTGAGTGATTATATGACTTCATGCATGTTGTTCACTAATACCTCCCATCTACTTATCGTGCTTAAAATACACCTTAGGCTTTCCAGAATGTATCTCTTTAATATGCCTCTTCAAGCTTTATTCAGTTGAGATAAAATTCTAGCACTTTTGATATTAAAATGTTTTTATTTTTTCAACTGGTGGCTGTTCTTTTTCTTCCTCAATATAATCAATATAAGTTTAAACTCCTATCTGTGCTCTTTTTTCTGATTTAATATTTCTATGATAAAAACCTCTGTTTCAAATTCAAGAGCTATTAGCTCTACCTCCCACTTAACATAAATAATTTCAGGCTTTTTAGTTAGCCAAAGTTTAGCTATAATTATCCTGTTCCAAGAGAAACTGCTTTACGATTTAAGTTAGCCGCCATTTTTAAATTCAAATTTAAATTTCTATTGGAAAGCATTAACAACCTCTCTAGTTATAGTTACTGAGTATAGGAGTTGGCAAAGCAGCAATAATGGTTGATTTCGAAGTGTTAGACACCATATTAATACTTAATTTATAACTACAATTTTTCTATTTTCATACTTCATATTTTTAGTTTTTGTACCAACTTAGATAAAATTTAGGTTGGTACTGGTGCCAATTAGGTTTTGAACAATTTTGTAACTTTTCCATTATAACCTAATTAGTTTAAAACTTGGTACTAATTAAGTCTTGTTACTATTAAATTGGTACCAATTTAAATAATCTGGAATTAGTACCAGTGCTAGTTAAATTAAAACAAATTTAGTACTAGTTTAATGGGACTAAATTAATAAAAATGTTGCTCCATCTCTGTAGTTTGTTGCAGCTTCTGCAAACTTTCTCCACGTATCTTTGCAGGGTTGACCTCCTATAAGATGCCAATATTTATTAGTAAGTTTTCAAATAATAAGATCCAGAAGTCTTTAAATTATAATTTGAAATTTATTTATAGGAAGAGGAACAAAGATGGAATTAATCAATGATCAAATTAAAAGAGTTGAGGCTCAAGAAATGATATCAAGATTCAGAAGTAAGGAAAATCTCTATCGATACCCAACTTTAAATAGTAAGATAACTTGATGACTATTAACATATTAGACAGTTATTTTATTCCTTCCAACGATGGAAGGTACCGAAATTTCATTCTTGAAATCAATACTTTGTGAGGAGAAGAATGCTATGAAAAATAAAGAGATTAAACTTATAGAAATTCCCAACTACCCTGATATTTCAGTCACAAATCTTTATAAGGATGTCATGTAAGATGAGGTAGTGGTAGTTTACCTTCCTACCAAGAAACAACTCTTTAATAATCTACCAGAGAAGAACTTCTTCTTTGGTATTCTTGATACAATTAAAGAGGAGTATCTAAGACAAATAATTGTAGAAGCACATCAGAAACGATATTCTATCTCTTCTGAGGACTAGAAAAAGCAAGGCATTCGAATAAGCTCAGCTTGGCTAGAGGAACTTAAGAAGCATCCTTATCTTTCAAGTAAGCTTTTACATATAATTTTGTACGAAAATCTGGCAATGGTATATATCTAATGAAAGAACATGCTAAGGTTGACAGAGAAAGAAAGTCATAGACTATTCATTAAGATTGCAAGAGACTTTATTAAGATGTTCAAAAGCCAGATGAAATGAACATAGATGCAGGAGATGGCAGTAAGAGAAGAAACTTAGGCTTGCCAAGGCTTAAGGTGAAGTATAGAAAGAGAAGCCTAATCCTTTTCAGGGTCCATTTAATATTTGAACTATTTCATTCATTTAAGTCTAAAAATTATTAATACATTCATTCTTCCTTTCCCTGCACATGTCGTAGTCTTATCTTTATTCACTCTCTTGCAACTACTTTTTATTAAGTCTACTGCATCGATTGGTAAATCATGAATTAGATGATACAGCAGCAGCTTCTTGTCGTAAGTCTTGATATAACTCCAGTAAAATTAAATTCCATTAAATTATGGGCTATAAGGAACGTTGTATGCAGGAGTTATGTTTAACTCCTCATAAGCTTTCTTAGACTCATTAGTCTTATGAACTCATAAGTATAAAAAAACAATATGATTTCTTAGTTGCTATGCTTCTCTCTGAGCTTATGCAAGAACTCAATATACTGATCTCACTTAATAGAGCAAGGATAAATGACATAAGCTTCTAGAACTTAATCTTCACTAATACCAGCTAAAATTGCGTGAGTTGCAACCTTTAATTTTTAGTCATATACTTCAATATTATCATACTTCTATGCCAGGACTTATTAATAAAAGTGGTGAATGTAAAAACTGCTTCATCAGCGTGTATAAACTTGATGTTATAAGTATATAGCTTTCTGCATTTAATCATTTATAATTTTTTAATTTTTACTAAAAAATGGCACTGCTGTAAAATCAATTACTCTCTTCACTCTGTTGACAGTCTTGAATGTAATGCCATTTCATTTATAAATATAGTCTATAGTCTAAGGAGAGATACGCATGTTAGGAAACTTGCGATGAAACGTGACAGCTCGTTAGTCAAGAGGAAAGTGACCCCAATACTTTAATGTTTTAGATTCACAGAGATAGACAGTATGGACCTGTGAGATTATATTTTCTTGCAGGATGTTTTCAAGAGCCTGAGTTATAATGCTAAACAGCTAACAAGCAATGATACCTAACAGTTGAGGCACTCTTGTATAGAACTTTGCTAAAGCTGCATAATTCAACACTTGTTTGACTTAGTCTATATTGATACTTGGACCATACATAAGCTTAAGAAGTAATCTAAATATTACTAATCATAAATAAAACCTAAATTTCGCTAATTTCTATTCTCATTTTGCAAATTGGCCTAATTTCTTTACGAACCCCAAAAAGACCCCAACTATACCCTACAAATCATAGCACTTATAAATATCATAAAGGAGTTTTGGGGTTTTTAATGAGGAAATTCTGAGTGTTTTGTTGCATCAGAATTTTTCATTGACATCGATAGTTGTTTCTCAATAAAACGTAAGGATCAGTCCTATAGTAAAGATCGTCCGTATAGGCGACACCAAATGAGATGGAATCCGGTTTATATTAAAAATAAGATTTTATTACCTTTTAATTTAAATTAACTTTAAATTTAGTATTGTCAGTCTTATCAAGGTTTTAGATTGAAGCGATAGTGACAATATACACTAAAGAAGAGAGAGAAGGCAACTGTTAGAAGCCAACTGTGCTTGATAGTACGGTATTTATACTCATAAAGAAGATTTATTGCTTAAATTATAACTATTAATAATATATTAAATTTATAAAGAAATATAAAAAAATTTATCTTAAATGAGATTAACTCTACAATATTATATTTTACACATTAATAATTATCTCAACTATATATATACCTGATAAAGAACTTCTAAAAATAAATTAATATAGAATCTTTTAAGAAATATTAATAGTTAGTTAAATTTAAGAAGATAATATAAAAATAACTTTATTAATTGACAAAAGAGCTAAAAATTAAAAGAACAATTGTTTTATCATTATTTAAATGAATTTACTTAATTTTTATTAAGATGGAGTAAAAGATTAATTAATTATAACAATTATAGCAATAACTTTATTAAAAATATGATATTTATACAAGATAAAATCATTCTCAGTGCCTATATTTAAATCTATAACTTTTCGTATTTGCTATGGTCAGTATAATTTTCAATTAAGATTATTGATTGTTATTTTTTTCTCAGAAATATTTGGGGTATTTACTAAATCTTTAATCATATAATATTAGTTCTGTAAAATGTCTTAAAAGCTTTGTAAATAATTTCTTATAGTGTAAAAAATTTATTTGAGAATAATCTTTTTTAAATTTCTATGCACAGTGTAATATATTTAGTACTATTTTAAAAATAATTTATTATCATAGATTTAGACACGTTTTTTATTATCTTGTTCTTGTTTTACACTCTAATTTTTCTATCCTAAATTATGTGTAAGAAATATTAATAAAGATGTAACTGTTAAAAATTCTATAAATTAAATTAAATATTATAGGATTTAAATATTTCGAATGTGCTAATACTTAAAAAAGTTAATGATTTATTAAAGGAAAATAATTTAAATATAAGTCATTATCATTTATTTGATTAAAATTAATCACTTTATTAATTATATTTAAATCTTTTCAGGAGAATGTAAAAAATTTAAATAGTGAATAAAAACTTCAAAACCCCTTAATTAGATGTTTTAGTTATTTGATTTGTAGGGTATAGGTGGGTTTGGGTTAGTAGAGCAATAAGGTCAAATTGCAAAATCAGAAATATAAATTAGCGAGATTTAGGGTCTATTTATGATGAAATATATTTTTTGTTTTAGATTCGATGTTGCGGCTTTGGTATGGTATGAGTATTAATATTGATTAAGTCTAACCAGTCCAGAATTGTAAATCTATAGCTAAACTATCACACAAGAGTGGTTCAACTGTAAGGTATTACTGCCTGCTAGCAGCTTATTACTTAAAATCTGCCTCTTTAAAAAACCATTAAAGAAAATAAAAGTTCTCTCAGGCTCATATTGAATACTTCTGAGTCTCTAAAACTTAAAAGTATTGGGCACACTTTCTCCAGACTATTGAGTTATAATATTTCATCGCAATTTTTTCTGATTTTTTCTGACATGCGTATTTCTCCTAGGACTATAGCCAATATTTATAGGTGAAATGGAATCTCTTTCAAGACTGTCAACAGAGTGAAGAGAGTGATTGATTTTACAGTGCCATTTTATAGTAATAATTTAAACTATATATATTATTAAATGCAGAGGGCTATTACTAATAACATCTAGTTCATACACGCTGATGAAGCTGTATTCACCTTTAACATCTTTATTAATAAGTCTTGGTCTTAGAAGTATGATAATATAGAAGTCTATGATTAAAAAGTGAAGGTAGTCACCCATTCAATTTTAGCTGGTATAAGTGAAGATTCAGGCTAGATAGTTATGTTATTCACCCTCGCTCTATTAAGCGAGAGTAGTATATAGAGTTCCTACATAAGCTCAGAGAGAAGTATAGTAACAAGAGATCATCTTGTTTGTTGATAACCTCTCCGTTCATAAGACTAAGGAGTCTAAGAAAGCTTATGAAGAGCTAAACATAACTCCTGTATACAACGTTCCTTATAGCCCTTAATTTAATGGAATTTAATTTTGCTGAAGTTAAATCAAGACTCATTACAAGAAGTTGCTGCTGTATCATCTTATGCATAAACTTGCCCATCGATGCAGTAGACTTAATTCAAAGCAGCTGTTAGGAGAGTGAGCTTAGATAAGACATCAATTTGTGCGAGAGAGGGAAGAATGAATGTTTATAAATAAGTTTTAGATTTAAATGAATGAATATATTCTCATATTAAATTGACCCATAGATAGGTTTGGCTTCTCTTTCTTCTCCTCTTCTTATGGTTTTCTTGGGCCCTTATTTCTTCTCTTAGTGCCAGCTCCTGCATCTATGTTTATTTCATCTGGCTTTTAAGCATCTTTAAAAAGTCTCTTGCAAACTTAATGAATAGTGTATGACATTCTCTCTCTGTGAACCTTAGCATGCTCTTTCATTAGGAATATACCAGTTCATGGTTTCCCTACAAAGTTATGAATCATAGCTTACTAGAGAGATAAGGATGTTTCTTTAGCTCTTTAAGCCAAGCCTAGTTTATAAGTATGGCTTGCTTCTTTTAATCTTCTGGAGAAATAGAGTAGCGTTTTTTGTGAGCTTCTTCAATGATATCTCTTAGATAACTCTCTCTTAAAGTGCCAAGTACACCAAAGAAGAAGCTCCTTTCTGAAAATTTGTTAGAAAGTTGTTTCTTGGTAGGAAGATAAACTACCAACTCTTCATCTTTCATCGCATCCTCGTAGAGATTAGTGACTAAAATCTCTGGGTAGTTTGGTATTTCTATCAACTTTATTTCATTGTTTTTGAAGGCTTTTTTCTCATCGCAGAGTATGCTTTAAGAATGTAATTTTAGTTCCTTCATTCGTTGGAAAGAATAAACCCATTATAGTATATGATTAAGTATATGTCACATGCTTACTATGTTTAGTGAGGTATCAGATTCTCCTTGCTTCTAAATCTTGAAATAATTTCTTAAGCTTCAGCCCTCATCGTTGCAGTACTTATAGATTCTATCCTTGTTCCTTCTCTTCTTATTGAATTTAAAATTATAATATACAGAGTTCTAGATTCTACTGTTAAAAATCTTATTATTAAATATGGGAATCTTATAGGAGGTCAACCAGGTAAGGATAAGTGGAGAAAGCTGGCAGAAGCTGTAACAAACTTCAGATATGGTGCTCCATTTTTATCAATTTAGTTCCATTAAATTAGTACTAAATTTGTTTAAAAATAATTAGTACTGGTACTAATTCCGTTTAATTTTAATTGGTACCAATTTAATAGGTCCAAATCTTAATTAGCATTTAGTTTTAAACTAATGAGGTTTTAATGGAAAAGTTCCAAAATGGTTCAAAACTTAATTAGTACCATTACTAACCTGAATTTTATCTAAGTGTACCAAAATTAAAAATATTAAGCATAAATCAGAAAATTTATAGTTATAACTAAGTACAAATATGAAGTATAACACCTAAGAATCAACCATTGTTGTTGCAGTGCCAGCTCCTTTACAAAGTTATTATAACCAGTGAGATTTTTTCTTATTATTATTGTTGGAATACATTTGATAAGGGAAAATTATTAATAAATTAATTAATTATATTTTAAATTCGTGGCAGTTAACTTTTTTGAAACCTAGACTATATGGTACTTGTTCAATAGAAATTCAAAATTAGCTGGAATTTACTATTGGTGGTACCCCTCTATCGCATTCCTGAAGCGAGATAACTTGACTTTTATTTGGCATTAAATTCAACTAAACCCAAAATAAAAGTCAATTTATCTCGCTTCAGGTATGCGATAGAGGGGGTACCACCAATTGTAAAGTCCAGCTAATTTTGAATTCTCTATCGAGCAAGTACAATATTGTCTAGGTTTCCAGAAAGTTAACTACTACGAATTTAAAATATAATTAATTAATTTATAAATAATTTTCCCTAATCAAATGTATTCCTAAAATAATAGAAATTTAAATTTTAATTTAAACATGACGGCAAACTTAAATCGCAAAGCAGTCTCTCTTGGGAGTGGACAATCTTAGCTAAACTTTGTCTAAACTAAGAAGCCAGATATCATCTACATTGAAAAGGAGCCAGAGCATAAAGCTCTTGAGTTTGAATCAGAGGTGTTTGTTCTAGAAATAAATATCAGGTAGCAGAGATGGGTATATAAACGCTAGCTAATACTTGTACTATACCTAAACTTAAGCATTAAATCTAAATATTACTCATCATAAATATGCCCTAAATTTCGATAATTTCTATTTCTCATTTTGCAAATTGGTCTAATTTCTCTACTAACTCCAATAAGACCCCAACTATACCTTGCAAATCAAAGCACTTATAAACCTCACTAAGGGGTTTTGAATGCTCTTTTTCAGGTAAAGTTTAGAAAGTGCAAGCATATTCTTTAACTAGATACTATTCTACTTGGAATGGATTATGTCGCATTTAGGCTTCCCATCCATGAAATGGCTTACAGAGAGTTTTTATCTAAAAATAGATTGTAAAGATAAATTGGTTAGATAGTACAGCAGATAATTAAGGGAATAGTCGAGATTCACAAACTTGGTTGTGTTCATTGAGACTTAAAATCAGAGAAAAACATGAAAAACTTTCAACCTCTTAGAGTTCATGATATTGATTTCAACAAAGCTCAAAGAGTGCAAGCGTCTACATAAGGAAATGTATACGGTACTTGTGGATATTTCCAAGGTAGAGAAGATTAGAGATACAGGGATACTTAATGGACTATCTGTACTCTAGCTGTTGTAATAATAATAGAGAGCAAAATGCCTAGAAACGATTACTTTAGCTGCTAGAGTGAGAGAAATTCAAAGAAAAGAAGCAATATTTAAATAAATAAAAGATTATGGAGGCCTAAGAGAGCTTGCGTACTCAAAACCATCATACCTAATTAATATAAATAAACTACATTAGAAAAAAATCAAGCATAAAATTAGAAAGATAAAATTAAGAGAACTTCCACATGACTCTAAGCTTATGTTTATGTAAAATATTTAGAAAAATTGCTTCTTTTAATCACTTAAATTGATTATATTTAAGTATAAACTTCGACATAAACCCCATTAAAACCCTAATAAAGTTTGACAAGTTTGCGTTTATTGCAGCCTTATTTAAAAAAATAAACTCAAGCAAATAACTGAAGGGCTTTTGGTGTTTTGAATAGTATGTATATAGCATGCTTACAAGAGAGTGCTATTTATATACCTGGATTAAATGCAGTAGACTTCAGCAATTCTATTCACTATTATTTGCATGTCAATATGTCTAACAAGGCAAACATATAATGTGAATATGCTTAAAAGTTATATCCTTTCAGATATCTCATTAATAACGAGTAGTAGCAAATAAATTTTCCAATGAAAATATAATACTGAGATGCTTAAAAAAATAATGCAAGAACTTACTTAAACTCAATGGAGTTATTCTTGGCCATGCATTATTTTTTGAACTAAAACTTAATAAGTTTGAAATTATTCTAAGAGAGTATCTTAATCATTATAATATCCTAATGATTTGAATGAGATACTCATAGAAATGACCAAATTTGTAAAACAGCTTAAGGATCTTGGTTATGTTTACAGAAATTTGAACCCAGAATATGTAATCCTAAACCTATGACCATTAAAAAGTAGTAGTAGATGACTTAAATCAACCATTAATATATGAGATTTAGACTTTAGATAAAAATTGTAAGCAGAGCTGGATATATCCCAATAATAAAAAAATGGACAAATGGTCTGTGTTGTAGGCCGGTAGCTGCAAATATTTTATAGTATTATATGGAAAGTATGACAAAATTTCCTTCAAACCACGAGAAATAATTAATAAGTTTGGCTATTAAATAAGAATAAAATCTACGATAAAATTAAGAAAAAAGCTGAGTTGGTTATCGTAAAAGCTCCAAAATTTTCAAGATAATTATAAGATGGCAAACTAGAACAACTACAGAGAGATAGATCCAAGAGGATCACAAAGAAAAACAGATAAAATTTAATTGAATAATGAAGGACACTAAATCATTAAACATTCATTAAATTCACATAAAATCTGCATTTTAACTACTATCTTCAATAGATCCCAACTATAACCTTCAATTCAAAGAACTTATTAACCTTATAAAAGTGTTGTAAGATTTTGATTGTAGAAAGCCACATTTGATACTTAGGCGGCAAGATTTTAAGATTGATTAATAACCAAACTGCCCGCAGTTGACTGTTTTGTGATCATGTTAGTGATGCTGCCCCCAACCAAAACTTTATAGTTCAGCACATACTTGCCTAACTTAAACAAATATTTATAGTTAAATTGTAACCCAATATCTATCGTCAGCAGATTCTTTTTGATCTGATAAAATTTAAATATATTTTTTTTTATCCGCAGTGAGATTTTGGTAGTTAGACTCCAGATAATCCTGAGTAGCTTGATAATTGCTGTCGAGTTCTTGTGAGATAGCCAAATTCCAAAGGGAGGAATTTTCTTAAAGGAGTGAGCTTATTTATAAGTAGCTGTAAATCAGTCCTGTTACTACATCAGTATATGTTGTTTGAATCAAGTGTCTCATGTTAATTATAAATAACTATAATTATGTCGTAGCTGAATTTCATGTCATAGGGAAAATAATTAAAAATAACTTAGAACTCTCTAGACACCAAGGTTGAAATAGGCCTTGGCAGATAATTAATTAAATTTAATTTTAAATTAGAGGCTAAGGTCTGTTGACAGTCAATGAAAGTAGTTGCCACGTCAGACAAGTCATCATTGAATAGTTATACAATCAAAGTACAATAAAATTATTTAAATCATACAAAAATGTATTTGCTATTTTTAACCAAAATCACTGAGAGCAAAATAGCTTAAGCTGAGTCAACAAATAAATTAATTTGCATGCCAACATCCATGCTGACTAACAGATTTGAGACAGTGTTCTTGATATGAATATGTTTGAATTATCCTAAAGGATTGATTAAGCATCCCCAGATTAATTTCAATGGTAAGATCTTACTGATGATATAATTTCATTATTTCAATTTTTATTTAATTTATCCATTTAGAAAGATAAATTAATATTAATTTAATTTATATTTCTAAATGTTATGTTAATATTAAAAATTATTTTTACATAATTTCCTTTTAATGCTTAAATAAATCATTTTAAGTATCATGGCATGCCACAATATACTCAGCTCCTCCGTTAATTGAAACTAAGACGCTTCTGAGAATCTTGTTAAGGTTTGAGAACACCATGATAGTCTCACCTACCACATCAGAGAAGACAATAGCACAGACATTTGGTTACTTTGACTTACCGATCAGATAGTTGAGAGAGTCTAGATTTACTAGAACTTTTGCTACTTTTTGTGTGTTTTCTTGAGGGAACCTCCATCCGCAAAGCCTATCGTTTATTCTTGAAGCGTCTCCTGACAAACTGTATCCGACTTCATATCTCAACTCATATGAGACTTGGTTCTCTTATATTAAATAAAAGCAAAAATCTTATTAAGCTGAGAGTTTGACTTACTATTAGACATTCAAGTCAGTATAGATATTGAGATCGCCTGCCTCAGGCTCCACATATTGAGCAAATTAAGATTTTAGTTAAAAATGCAAAGTACCAACTTTGATATTATTGTAGTTGAGTCTCAAGGTTGCATATCATTAGTTTCTTTATCTTTCTCTAAAATGGTAAAAATTAACTCATCACTGCAAGGTAATTTTAAGTCTTCAACACCAAGTACATGTTATTGTCCATCTAATACATTCATTAAAATACTATTAAGGTTAAATTTTGTTGAAATAATAATTCCACAAGTAATAGTTCTCTTATAGAAGTCAGAGTAGACGTTTATGAAGATATTTAAAACCCCTAAACCCCTTCAGTAGTTTGATTTAGCTTTTTTTATTGATAAAAGTAGACTTTTAGTGCCTACCTTATTAGGGTTTTAGTAGGGTTTATGCAGGTGATAAGGTTAAAACGTTATTTAAATTATTATTTATTAGAGATGTTTTATTTATACTATTCACTCAAACAGTACCTTGGCATAATGAGGCAACTTCCTAAAATTAATTTCTCCTAACTAACTAATTATCTAGTCAATTGTATGTTCTGCTCAGTTATTTGGCTTAATGATAATTTGCTCAGGCATATCTCTCATTTCACCTTATTTCTTATTTTGCTCTAGATACTGCTGGATTTTTTTCTTTGAATCTTTCTCTCTTCTACAACTGTAGAAATCAACTCTATTATTATAGTTACTAGAGACAAGATATCCCACTTAATATCTCTATCCTTAAAGTCTTCTCTATCAGGAAAATATCCAGGATTGCCACAAACGTTGGCCAGTCTTGAAGCCTCACTCTCTAAGATCATTGAATTCTACTATTACCACTTTGAGTGGTGAAAAGCCAAGCATAATATTTTCAGGCTATAAATCTCTGAGCACTTATTCTAAAGTATTCAGCTCCTCAATTCCTTTGCAGACATTTGTTAGAATAAGAAGTATATTTTTTGGACACCTTTAGTCTTAAAAATAGTCTCTTAATGTCATTTAGTATAAGGTAGGCAAAAGCTACATGATTTAAGCAAGGGGAATTGCTTCAAGTTTAATTATAAATCTGCTCTGTCCATCCCTTGCTTTAGTTAGAATTTGATACTCACTGGCAAACTCCATTTGATCTTTGATACACATTTAAATTTATTGAATTGTTAAATCTTGAAAGCAAATTGATTAACAGTTATAACCTCAAATATATCCCCAAGAATAAGATAACTTTCTTTGAACCCAGTTAAGCCAATTATATTTAATATGGAAGCTTAAGTGAATGCATCTTTATAGTAATTTTTACTATCTCAGAGGCATGGAGGTTTCTCACTGCTTTAATGAGTTTAATCTCTTTCTCAACTCTTGCTAGAGAGATTCTAAAGGGTCTCATTGCATTCTTTTTAGAAGAAATACCTCATCAGTCTGAGGATCAATGACATCAAGCTTCTTACTATGATGTTTTTCGGGATAAACTTTTAAATCCCTTGAATGACTATACTGCTTATTGCAATAAGGGTAGAAATATTATCCATCTATCTTACCATGCTTAAGATACAACTTGGGTTTGTTAGAATGCTGCTCAAAATATGACGTTTAAGAGAAGATTTATAAGTAAAGTTCTTCTTACACTCTTTAAAAAAACGTTCTATATTTATTTCTTTTTCCTCTTCCTCCTCTTCAACCATTTTTATTGGCACCTCACATTTAATTTCTTTGATCTGCATTTCATTTTAGCAATTAAATTTTTATTCAAAGTCTTAGACCGAAGGCAAGATGATTTCAGGTTCATATAAGGTAAAGGCATCGCAAGTCTCAATTTTTTTTCGATTCATGAAAGAAAGTTTTTACTGGCTTATGCCAAGCAAACAAAACCCCAAAATCCTTTCAGTAATTTTATTGAGTTTTTGATTGATAAAAGTAGAATATTAGTGCATACTTTATTTGAGTTTTAATAGGGTTTATGTAGGGGATTAATATATTTAAATATTATTAATTTAAGTAAGTATAACAAGCGAGTCTTTTTTAATATTTCACACAAACATAAGCTTAGAGTCATGTGGCAGTTCTCTGAATTATATCTTTCTAAGTTGCTGTTTGATTGTTTCTATTGTTAATTAATTCTCTTAGCTTGGCTACATAATAGTAGAGTATGCAAGTTCTCTGAGACCTCGATTTATTTCATTTATATAGATATTGCTTGATTCTTTACTTAGAATCTTTCTCTCCCTTGCAGCTAAAGTAATCGTTTCTTGGCATGTCGCTCTCTATTATTATTACTACAAGAGCCCAGATATCCCATTAAGTGTCTCCATTTCTCCAGTTCTCTCTCTGGGAAATAACTATGAGTGCCGTATACATTTCCTAATGCAGAGGCTTGCACTCTTTGAGCTCTGTTGAAATCAATAAAATAAACTCTAAGAGGTAGAAAGTTCATCATAATGTTCTCAGGCTTTAAGTCTCTATGAACATAGCCAAGCTTGTGAAGCTCTTCAATACCCTCAACTATTTGCTGCCAGATCTAGCCAATTTATCTTTGGCATCTATTGTCAGATAAAAATTCTCTGTAAGTCATCTCGATGAGAGGAAGTCTAAATGCAACATGATCTTTTCCAAATAGTATAGCATCTAGCCAAATAATATGCTTGCACTCTCTATACTTTGCCTGTTATAAAGTATAATACTCATTAGCAAATTTCATTAGAACTTTTCATCAGCAAGGAAGTAATTGAAAGGATATATTTTGTAAGCATATTAGTCATCAGTGATGACTCTTTTCTCTACTTTATCCTCAAGAGTGAGATAGCTTTCAAGGCAAGAATCTGTGTAAATAATTTTTAAGATTGGAATCTTCATCGCCTCAATTTTTACCCTGATCTTATTTATCTCAGAGACAGGAAAGTTTTTGACTGCTTTCTTCATTTTGACTAACTTTTATACCTCAACTCTAAGAGACTCGGCACGATTTCTCGATCTTCTTTTTTATAGGAATCTTTTTCCTGTAGGTTCATGAATAAAGACAAAATTATGAAATGATTGTGTTTTTTCTTTAAGTGCACCTTGAGGTCTCTTGTATGAGAATATGGCTTCTCACAGAACTCGCAGATATACTTTCCATCTTTTTTTAATGCTTGAGGTATAGTCTAGCATATCGTTGATTATATCTCTCAAGTGTCTCTTGTAAATTGACTTTTAGAGGAAAACTTTATTGAATTCTTTGCATTAATAGGCTACTTTGGCTTGTAATTATTAATGCTATATGGTAGGCTTCTTAACCTCCTCTTCAATTTGCTTCTATGATGACCTCTTACTTAACTTATATTTAAATTTCAAAGCTAGACTGGTCAAAGTTGCCATAAATAGGCTCCCACTGAGTACAAGCGTCTCTAGTCTCTACTTTTCTAGGTTACTGGAATAATAATTTTAATTGACTTTACCCATTTAATGCCGCTCTGCTCAAAAGGTTTGCTCTCATTTTAGTTTGCTGATATTTATTAATATAACAATAATAAAATCTACCTAGATAAACTATAATAGTAGAGTATAAGACACTCTGGTAGATTCTTTGCTGAGAGGTAAGAAAATTAAATAACCATAAGAGACTGTAAGTTGACATAATTTATGAGAATCTTTTACGTTTTAGTAAATTAAAATACTCCTAATGAAGTTTTGTTTTTTTAAGGCGGTGCTCCAAATTAAGTTTGAACCAAATTTGGAGGTAAATTTATTGGGCATTTTTTAATTTAATATACTCCTAATTAAGTTTTAATCTTAAAATTTAACTCCTAATAAAGTTTGAACTTAATTTGGAGTACCTCCTAGTATAATTAAACATTATTAGAAGCAATTTAGTGGAGAAAGTTTGATAAAATGAGAATAAATCTGTGAAACTTGAGGCAAGTTATTAAATGCTTCTCTTCATATCTTTTCATGATTGACTTTCAGTAGGTCCTCCCTATTTTGTAGTAAAATTTTAATTTATTTAGAATGGATATCCATAATTATAAATTTCATTAACATTCCTAAAAAGAGGAAGCAAGATGGAGTCTATGAATGATGCAATGAAAAGAATTTAATAGGGAAATTTCGAAGTAAAGAGGACCTATTTAGATATCTGGTATCGCAAGTTTAGTTCTTAACTAAGATCAATATATTTATGATAGTTGAAATCAAACCCCGGCCCAACAACCTTAGTGAGGTTTATAAGTGCTTTGATTTGTAGGGTATAGTTGGGGTCTTATTGGGGTTAGTAGAGAAAACGCAGGTTTGATGCGAATTTAATGTATATTTAATGAGTATAAATGTCATTAATTCAAACAAATTTTATCTGCTTATCTTTGTGGTATCTCTTGAACTTAGCTCTCTTTAATGTTTCAAGTATATCTTCTAATGACGATCTTGGATATGCTGGAGCTCTTACTATGATCATCTCAACCATTTTCTTAATCTAAGTGCATACATATTCCTGCTTTATATGTTTAACAGCCATGCTTATTGATTACTTTTCTTGCTTTGTTCCGAAGTAAGACATACTTTCCATATCGCACTCTAAAATAATTGCTGCTACCGCCCAGACATCCCACTAAACAGAGCCATTAGTCCACTTCTCTCTTATTGGGAAGTACCCAGGTGTGCCTAGCACTTTAGCTAAAGTCACTATTTCTTACCTTATTGCTCTATTGAAATCAATGACTACTATTTCGAAAGGACAGAGATTTAGCATTACATTTTCTGGCTTCAAATCTCTATGAACATACCCTAGATCATGCAGCTCTTTCACACCCTTGATCATTTCCGTGAGTATCTCATTCAAGTCATCTGGGTATCTATTATGGTAGAGATAATCTCTTAGAGTCATTTCAAATTTCTTAAGTCGTAGGTGCAATAAAACCATGTCCAAGAATAACTCTATCGAGTTTAAGCAAGTTCTTGCATTACCTTTTATCAGCCTCTCTTAGTATTATGTATTCATTGGCAAACTCATTTTGATACTGCTCGTTCCTAATAAGATATTTGAAAGGATATACTTTATAAGCATACTCAATCAACTACTATGAGTTTTGCCTTGTTAGGCACATCAATATGTAAATAGTTGTCAATGCAAAAAGTGAGATCTACTGCATTTAATGCAGGTATATACATAGCTCTCTCTTACAAGCATGCTATATATAATTCATTAGCTGGTTGGTTCATTGACTCAAAACGTTTCTGCTTCTTAAGTCTCTCTTCCTGCTCTCTTTAAGACTCTATAGTATTGGAATTTCTCTTGGCTGGTATAAGTTTTTATGTTTCTTTATCTTGCATTAAAAACTCACTTAAATGATGTTTTTGAATGTGTCTTTTAACTTTAGCTGAGTGAGTGTAAGACTTCATGCAAGTCGTGCACTAAATACTTGCCATCGACCTTTTCGTGCTTAAAATATATCTTAGCTCTCCTAGAGTGCATCTCTTTGATGTGCCTCTTCAAGCTCGAATCAGTTGAGAAGAAATTTTAGCATTCATCACATTAGAATGCTTTAATCTTTTCTAGTGGGAGATGTTCTTTTAACTCCTCAACATCTTTGATTAGAGTTTAAATACTTATCTCTGCTCTCTGCTTCCTGATATTTATTTCTAGAACAAACACCTCTGATTCAAACTCAAGAGCTTTAAGCTCTGGCTCCTTTTCAATGTAGATGATCTCTGGCTTCTTAGTTTAGCCAAAGTTAAGCTAAGATTATCCACTGCCATGAGAAACTGCTTTGCGATTTAAGTTAGCCGCCATGTTTAAATTCTAATTTAAATTTCTATTATAAAGCTCTAATAACCTCTCTAGCTATAGTAACTTTGTATAGGAGTTGGTACTACAACAACAATGGTTGATTCTTAGGCGTTAGACATCATATTTATACTAAGTTTATAGCTATAAATTTTCTAAATTCATGCTTATTTTTTAAATTTTTTGGCACCAACTTAGAAAAATTTAAGATTGGTATTGGTACCAAATAAGTTTTGAACTATTTAGAACTTTTCCATTAAAACCTCATTAGTTTAAAAATAGTTACTAATTAAATTTTGGTACTATTAAAATGGTAACAATTAAAATTAAACTGATTTAGTACTGGTACTAATTAAATTTAAACAAATTTAGTACTAATTTAATGGAACTAAATTGATAAAAATGGAGCTCCATCACTGCAGTTTGTTACAGCTTCTGTAAACTTTCTTCACGTATCTTTGCAGGGTTGACCTCCTATAAGATGCCCATATTTAATAGTAAGATTTTAAACAATAGGATCCAGAAGTCTATAAGCTATAATTTGAAATTCATTAATAGGAAGAGGAACAAAGAGGGAATCACTCAATGATCAAATGAAAATAGTCGAGGCTCAAGAAATGACATCAAGATTCAGAAGTAAGGAAGATCTCTATCGATACCTAACTTTACAAGGTAAGATAACTTGATGACTATTAACATATTATACAGTTGGTTTACTCCTTC
>ARYC01000769.1:0-23864 GCA_000711775.1 Oxytricha trifallax | reverse complement strand
AAAGCTGGCTAAGTAAATATGTCAGATAATAGCTAGGCCTAACTTATAAGAAAGTTTATTCAGTTGATATTCGAACCAATTCCCAAAAATCAATCCTTTAAAGACAGTTGGCTGCATTTAATTTTGCTCGTATTCTTGATAAGGGATTAAATTTGATAAACATAGATGAGAGCAGTATCTAATGGATTGAAAATCCTGCTAAAGCGTGGTCTCTTAAAGGATTAAAGATATAATACAAGTTTTCGTCGAATATCTGCTGTTAATATTATAGGAGCTATCAGCTCTACTGGAAGCTTGTATTTCACCTTGAACTAAGGCCACAACAACAGTTTCTCTATATGGTACTTTATTTTAAGATTGTGACTCACTTAGAAGAACATAATAGTGACTGGAGGCAAACCACTATACTAATGTTAGACAATGCAGCCTATCATCGTAGTAAATATATCTAGGACAAAATTCTGAGATTCAATATCCCAGTAACTTTTCTTGGTCCATATCAATTTGATTTGGCGCCTGTAGAAAAACTTTTTGCTTTTATTAAAAAAGATTCACAGGCTCCTATCAATTTCAAGTCATTAACAAAGTAAATTTATTTTAGCATTCAATTCACTTTTTCAAAATTTAGAGCTCAACTGCTAACAAAACTTGGAAGTCATTATTGCAGCCTTGACTATACATGGATCTAGGGATCATTTTAGAAGGCATTGTAAAACTCCTTGAAATTTCTAAGCTTGCAGCCGATTTGATATGGGCCAAATAATTTTTACATTAATTTCAAATGCTAATGATTTTTTAAAATTCCTCCATCATCACAGTCAAAATTAATTTTCAATTCGCTGAGTTTTTAAAGCTCACTAAATTAGCTGATGAATGTAGCTCCCCATAAATTCATACTGACAATCAGATTACTTCATAAAACTCTTCTTCAATAAAGATACTACTACGCTTATTAATTTAACTTTGTAACCAGAAATCGATTTCTTACAGAGCATACAGCTTAACAAACCCTATTTTGACCCAAGTATATGGAAGTTGTGTTAGTGAATTAAAACTTATGATTAGCATTCTAAAAGTACGCTTGAACTATTTTGTTGTAATTTGGCTTTAAAACAGTAGTCAAGTCAAACAATAAGCTGGTGTCAAGTAAAGAAGGGTAATTAGAATGCACAATTCGTTTCTTAAATTTATACTTTTATTAAAATCCATATTTTTATATTGGTTGTTATATATTGCTAACATTAATCAGAGCTATTTTTGATAAGCAAGTTTTTTTGATAATCATTTGGAGAAATACAATTAATGCTTTGAACCTACAAGAATTTGAATTTTTTGTACATCTATTAACCGAAAGTATAAATAGAAAAACGGGACTTTTCAACTTGAGTGAATTTTACGGGGATTGAAAGAATTAAACTTTTCAGTAAGTAAAACTTAAAAATTTTATGGTACTTTATGTAATAAGTTGATCCCAGGAATTTATTTTGTAACTGTTAACTTAACTTTAGAGTAGAACTGCCAGTATATTGTGTTATTGAATTTTTGATGCTCATAATAATTAAACTTTGATTATTAACTTGATTCTTTGTTAGCCTTGGAAGAAAATCACATAGCATCAGATTGAATTGAACGGCTTTTATTTTTGTAAAATTTTTTTCAATAAATTTCTCCAAGTATTTTATTTTTATCAAATAGGCTTTTAATCTTTTTTACTTTTAATAGCATTAAAGGGTTAATCAAACTTTGACTGTGCTTGGTAGATTACAAAAACTACTTAATTTAGATTAATTCACTCATTTAAAATCACAAAAATTTGAAAGAATTATGGTTAATAATCCCTTTATGAGCGAAAACTCCCAATCATTTAAGATTAAAGGTAAGTAAATTACCCAAGAGAGTTGATTAAGAATCTTAATCCAAAATATTTATTAATTTTACCCCCAAAAAATCAGCGTTTTGCAAAAATTAATCTCATTCAAATAATTTCATAGATTTGCAACAATTCCTGCTTTTTCAATTTTAACATCATTTTATGATTATATTTTGTTTCGTTTTTATCATCATTGTAAATGGCTCAATATTATAAATTTATACTGGGCTTGAATATTCAATAATAAGCTTTCAGATAATTACAATTTTCTTGGCTTAATAAATCTTCTGGATACTGATTAATTTTCAAAATAAATTTAATTTTTAGAAAATTAATTACAATAGTATCCCTATACTTTTTCTTAAAGTATTAAGTTTGAATGGCCTTGACATTAAATATTTAAACAAATAGCATCTCTTAAATTGTTTTATATAGTGAACTTGAGATTTTCAAAAATAATTTACATAAAAATCTTGCTTAAACATGAGTACACTTTTGGATGAAATGATTAATGAATAAAATTTAGATAATTAATTTTAGACTTATACTAATTTTAGAAATATTGAATCTACTGTATAGCCTCAGCAAAACATACTTGAATAAAATTACTAAGATTAAGAGAGTGATTGGGATGAGATCTTTAGTGAAAGTGAAACCAATGAAAATTATTAATCAGACTTCACTTTCTCCGATTTCGATAGAGACAATTCTATAAGTTGTTTGGCCTCCACTACTTAAAATAAATTTGAGAATGACAAGCCTTAAATTTAAGTTGATTCCTAGGTAAATAGTTAAGAAATAAGTTAACTTAGAAAGAATAAGTAATTAGATTAAATGGTTTCTCAAAACACTGATGCTAAAGATAAAGATAGCAACTTGAATTAAAATGTAATCAATAATTAAAAGAGAAAAATAAATCTAAAAAGATACACCAAAATACTGTCAAAATAATTTAATCTTACTAATAAGGAAATTACTTTAATCAAGCACAAGTTCGACAATTTTAAATAATTTAAAAAATGGTTTAGAGAATATGCTATCTTATAGTAGAACTAAATAAATAAATTCCTAAAGCAGGATCACTGGGAGACTTTTAAATAAATAGACATCAAAATGAGAAAAATGAAATAAGAAATTAACTAAACAGAAATAAAAAAATGGAGAGAGAATCACAAAAAGAAGAATAAAAAGAATAAGAAACGAACCGGGAAAAAAAGGTTTTAATTTTAAGAAGATTAATTAAAATAAAAAAATGATACAATTAAAAACCTGTAGGAACTAATCAAGTAGCTTCAATTGTAACTTTCTATCAAAACTGACTTTTTTAAATAAGAAGCTTTGAATTTATAATAAGTACAATAAGAGGTCCAGAGATTACTCAATGAATAAATCAAAAATTTGAGGGAAGAAAATAATAAGCTAACTTAAGAATTAAAGTAGAATGAAAACTTAACTTAGGTTAAGATTGAAGACCCTAATAAGCGAGAATAGAAATTTAATCGGAAATAGTAATCAAAATAATATTAGAAAAGATTATAAGAGATTCCATTAGATACCAGGGACAGAATTAATACTGAGTAATATACACAAACAAAATATAAATGGGAATGCGAAGAAATAATTAGAACAGCTATTAATTCCAGGGATGCATAAAAGATTAAAATATGTGGAACTAAATATTTTCAGATCATAAAATCAATGAATTAGGGAACTTATTTGATGCAATTGTGATGGATCCTCCTTGGAACGATACAGCATGTAAGCTGGGATATTCAATACTTAAAGATATTGAAATTTTTAGAAATATTCCAATCCAAAAACTATAAAAAAACGGGTATTTGTTAATTTGGATAACTAATTCCAAACTAGAATCATGTTTGGAATACTTGAAATCAATTGGATATAAGAGAGCTGAAATAATAACTTGGGTTAAATTAAATGATGATAAGACCTTACACAATGGTATTGGATTCGACCTTAGGCATGTAACTGAATTTTGTGTTGTAGCTAGACCTGAGAATAAATTCTCTGATCTAAAAAAGATAAGCTTTACTCAAAATGTACCCAATATCATACTATCACCAGTTCGATTAGTCAGCCAAAAACCAGATTAATTATATGACTATATTGAGAAGCTCCTTCCTAATAGAAAGTATGCTGAGATCTTTAGAAGACCTCACAATCATAGGCCTTACTTGACTACTATAGGCAACGAAGCAATTTTTTTCCTTAATGGGTAGCCTTCAAAAGTTCAAAAAGAGTGAATTGAATATTCAGAATTAATAATTATATTTTAAACTTCTTAATGCTTTATTTAATATAGAATAATTTCTTAATAAAGTTATTAATTAGATTAATTAATTGTTTTTCCAAATTTACGTCTTATTTCACTCATGGGGTTTTACTTTTTTTCATAATTAATTTCTTGTACTACGGACTGATAATACATGTAATGCAATTTTTTTTATAAGATTCACTGTGTCCGTTCACCATTTAAGATACAGGTTTGTAAAAGAAAATGTTATATAATCAACAAATTTTATATATTTTATAAGATTATGATTTCTATATCAAAAGGAGTTTTTTTATAAAAATATGATTTCTACATATTAGAAATACCACAATATGCCATAACAATATATTTTCCCAATTAATTAAGGATAATTGTGGTATTTCTAATATGTAGAAATCATATTTTTATATAAAAACTCCTTTTGATATAGAAATCATAATCTTATAAAATATATAAAATTTGTTGATTATATAACATTTTCTTTTACAAACCTGTATCTTAAATGGTGAACGGACACAGTGAATCTTATAAAAAAAATTGCATTACATGTATTATCAGTCCGTAGTACAATAAATTAATTATGAAAAAAAGTAATAATTATGGAGGTGGATGAGGGGTGGGCTGAGGGGGCTCGGGGTGAGCAGTCAAGTTATTGTCTTACCAGTACATAAAACGTACATTTGATGTAGTCCAGATGATCTTGAGAATGAAAGATTTAATTGCAAGTGCAAGGAAATACTCCTCAATATAGTATTGGTTCTTTAAGTAAAAGTAAAGTACTGGAGAGCATATTGGCATCTCTTAACCTTATATAGCCAAACACTCCCTTAAGTTTAGGTGCTAAACCGTCTAATTTCAATAATTCATGGGCATTCATTACGATGTATCCTGTTTGTCTCTCAATTTATATGCGATTTCAAGTAGTGATTTAGATTGTATCTTTTAATTGCCGATTATTCTGTTAATGATTATCATTTCACTTTGGGAAGGTGATAGTCTGCAGGTATCTTCATAGTAAGCATAAAATTAGTTCAATTTTATTAAATTCATTTAAAATTATATTAATTTATAAATTTAGAAATATCTTTATACCTATTTGATTGATGACATTTCACTAATTTCCTTAAGTTAAGTTTGTAAGGTTACATTGTTTATAATTATAATTAATTATTTAACTTGCAAATTTTGTTATAGTTAGAATTAATGAGTAAAATATTTACAGCTGATAATATTCAATATAATTATGAATCTATTTTCAAATGAAATTTGACTTTAAAATGCTCGTTGAATAAATATATTATTTTAAACAATCCATTAATGTTAGAAATATACCACATTCTATTATATCCTATGATAATAAATATTATTAAGTGTTTATTATAAATAGATTGAATGATCTGACGAAATGAGTCAGTCTGTTGATTGAATGTTTGCCAGTTTCATTTCTAAGATGTTTTAGGTTATTTTGGTTACTTTAGCATCAAGATTGCTATTATTGGACCTACTTTGACTAAGCACTCTGAGCAAATTTACTATTAAAAAACTAATAGTTACTATGGTTATCATTATAAATTAATCTGAAGTATGTTGTCCTAGTTTTATTCCATTTAGCTAATAAGTTTATCAATGTCTGTGATTTAGCTGGTGCTAAAAATCTACACTTTAAAATATGAAAAAACTTTGCAAATCATTTTTCAATTTCTAAGTTCATTGCTTTTTTGTTGATATCAATGCATTTGATATCGTTTAAGTTAAGTCTCTACTCCGCTAAGTATTCTCAATCTTATTAGTTTATAATTGGTATGTTATTCTCATCTTAGAAGAGAAAATTAATATCATCAGTGTAAACTTCAATTATATTATTATTTAAAAACTATATCATTTCTTTTATGTCTGTAGTGCATTACCTAGTAAAAAAAAGAGTTATTGTGAGATTTCTTCAACTTTAAGGACACTTTGGCAATTAATTAATGTAAAGAGTTAATGCAAGATATAAAACTGTATTATTTAAATTGGGGGGGGGGAAGTTTCCTGCACTGGTTTATGATAAAAATAATTTTTTAGGGAAGTTTCCTGCACTTTTTTAATTTTTTTTAATTAAATTAATCTTATTACAACTATCAACCGACTTTATGACTAATTTCATTTTTATAATTATACTTTAATTTATTGATTAATAGTCAATATCTATCTTCAGATTCCAAAAACTCTGGCGTTTTTCATTTGATATTTGTAGGTTCTGTCTCTTAAATATTATATTGCTTTACTATAGTAATTCCAAATATTATATCCAACTGTTAGTTTAATTCTGATTCAATTTATCTTGTTCTTCTCATGCCTATATAATGTTATACTATATTTTCTTGAGCTACTTCAATGATGAATAATATGCTCTTAATATTTAATGGGTCATAAAAATATTAAATTTGCTAATTTATGTAAAATTTATTAAATTTAACATAGATAAAAAACAGTGCAGGAAACTTCCTCGAGTGCAGGAAACTTCCCCCCCCCAATTCAAGTATTACCCCACCAACTTGTCCCAATATCGACAAAGGATTTCTGGTTTATGATAAGAATCTCTTTTCTGGAGACTGAATCAGAATTCAATTATCCTTATGCCTTCGACTGCTTCACTTGCTAAATAGTCTCTAGAGACTTGCTCTCAAAAGAAGGGATATTTCTTTTTGGTAGAACGTTTAATTACTCCAGATCAGGTCCTAACTCCTTAGAAAAGTTTGTATACCAGAACATCTACTCACACCCTTGCAAAGTTTGAAGATATGCTATATTTTAATAATAGAGCCTATAGATGTGTTTCCTCTCAAATAATTCACAATACAAGAACCTTTTATGGTATTTTATTGATTAACCTTTTACCTTTGATATAACTTAACAATTCTGAGTTTATTTTCTAGTTTATTCAAGTCAATTAAATATCCTAATGATAAAATATAAAAAGTAATTTTTAGAAATAATAAATTCTATTATAATATTAGAAGTTGTGAATGATCAACTTTTTCAATGTAATTCTAGTTGTTTAAATTATTAATTTAGATAATAAGTTTGATATCCCTCAAATAGATTAGCAAATTAGAAACATCAACTATATATTTTAAAGGGAAAAAAGTTAAATTAAAAAATTAATATTAAAATATATAAACAAACTTGATAAATTAAATTAATTTATTAGGTATTAATTTAAACTGAGAAAGATTATTTATATCAAATAATATTATGGAATAATTATTTTAGGTTATTTCCGATTTAGATCTTAGTGAGTTGCACTAAAACATAAAGAGTATTAAAACGAATATTAGTGTATTTTTACTTATTTTACACATATTGTTTTAATTAATTTTATCTTTAGTTTGAACAATATACTTTATAATAACATTTTGGATTTAATAGTACATGAAATTAAAATACAATTCCATGAAATTCTTTCTATTGTATATCTTCAAAAATCCCTTTAACTAACATAAATAGTAATTCAATTATTATTATTTCACATTTATTGCTTAAGTTGTTCTTCTGCCACTATTGTATAATATGCTCTAATTTCTAAGTGCCTTATTTACTATCATTTTGTTAAGCTTTACTTTGATTTATCATATACATATGATGGTAATGTAGTTACTGAGGTCATGGTCATGATCTTCATGCTTACAGCCATAATAACGAAGACTATGGGAGTAGTAGGCATGTGACAATGTAACTAGTAAGCTAATCAAACAGTTCTTATGGGGTTATAAACGTAAAAAAAAGATAAAACATAAATAGATTATTTATTTAATTTACTAGTTTCTAGTTAATGCATTTGATTCCTTAACTTATCATGATACTGAATATGTTATAGTGGTAATATCAATACTGTTCATTGGGGAGATATGAAATTGGAACACAAATTTCAAAATAGATCTCAGGATTATTTGAAAATACTGTTAATTATAGATTCTGTAATACATATGATAATTTATTATTAACTAACTTACTTATATATATTTATTATAGATTTTTAATAAGTTATAATATAATATCCGCTTTTAAAATTTATAAACACCTATTTATCATCAGTCTGATGGTCGAACTCTATCTCGATCGATTGCATTACTAATTATTGTATATGTAATTGATCATCAATCCAGGTAATATTTTGCTTCTAACACATATTAATTGTTTTTATTTTCAGTTATGATCTCATTTAAAGGTATGTCGTTTGATAAATATATATTGGAAATGAAGTTATAAGCTATTGATTCTTTATTTTCATTTTTTTTGTTTGACTATCCACTTGTTTCCTCCCGGCCATCTTGTTTCTTCCATTATTGAATTATCTTTCCTTTTGTTGTTACTATATTTCTCTTCATTCATGTCAATGCTTCTTAGGACTGCTTATTCTGATAAATCAGTACTTGTATTTGAGCTAACAGCAGTATATATCTCTACTGCTCAATTGAACATACTCTGCTGCTATTGTTGAACTTTCTTCTAATTCTGCTGCTTATCAACAACTCTCATTTGTATATATTTGACTATAATCTCTCCTATTATAAATAATAATTTTCAATAAAGTGTTGTAAAATAATTATCTATTGGTTTTCACATTACTACCTGAACTTATTTCTTGATAATTAATGTAATACGAGCTTATTGGCTATAAAATATTTCAATTATAAATGAGATATAATTGAAATGTCATTTATAAAGATAACATTATTATTAAAATAGCTAAATTTAATCATAAAGTATTATTATTATTATTTTTATTATAATAAATTTCATAATGACAATTTACGTTTATTTAAATTTGATTGATTTATTTTAACCTAATAATTGTTTATTAATTTTATGGTTTAATTAAACCAATTTTGATGTGAAAAAAATGATAACTATTTGATACAATAAACTAGTTCATTATAAAAATCCTTATTGCTAAAATCTTAAAATTCCAATTGAAAAATTTGATGAATATGAAATTGGAGTGTTGTAGCAGGCTAGGAGATTGTAATAATAAAATATTAGACAAAATAAAATCATTTGCTCATCAAATCGATTCGTTAGTTGATATCAAAAGTATATATTAAATAAATATGGACAAAATTACATTTAATTAAATACGTTAATTTTATACCTTTGATATAAATTTCCATGATTAAGGCTTACTAAATAAAAGTAAGTAAACCCATCAAGAATTAAATTAATCCTAAGAGAGGCCTACAGATAATGATTAAAGGTAAAGTAAGCAAATAATGTACCTTAGTTAAAGATATCAATCTTTAGATTGTTATTCGTTAAGATATAGCCTTATTTTTAATGATCTTCTTTTTCATTCAAGCTGTATCTCATTTTTATCTCAAAAACCCTATTGTCTCCTACTCTTGACCATTAAACTCCAATTCAATTTAGTTAATTGACATTTTAAGCTAGTTTTCATGGGGGTCCTCTATAAAATTGGGATTATTAATTCTCTTCTTCGCATCTTCTCTTCACTAATTGTTATCTCATTTATAATTGAAGAAGTAGTTCTTTTCTACTTTTATAAGTTCGTTGTCTAAGTCACTGAACCTTTTTACTTGTTGTTTGAATCTCTAATAATGATTGAATCATCCCATGTGTTTGCTTATAAGTTTCAGTTTGTCATCTGAGTCTGACTCCTTTGATACTCAGTCAACAAATGCTTCTTACATCTCAACTCTGTGATTTTTCCACATCCTTTTTCTGCCCAGAAAGACACGAATAGCCACTCTCCAGCTTCATAAAGATAACATTTGAGTGAACATTTCCAAACATTTATGAATGTTCTCCCAATCCTGTGCAAATATTTATAAAATAGGTTAACCCAAAAGTTCTAGTCCTGGTGATTTTTAATTAAGATGGCAAGTCAATTGCAAACTTCTGGGCCAATTGCAAACTTCTGGGCCAATTGCATGGTAGATTTCCAGTTTAAATTCTATTTCCTACGAAAAGGACTCTTTTCCCATAACTTTTCTCAACTATGTTTTATCTATAGTTTAATGTATACTGGATGACTACTGTATTATTTTCACCTTATTTTTTTGTGCTATAGGTTTCCTCTAACTATTCTGGTGTATAAAATTGCCTTGTATTTACAGTCTCCTGTTTTGCTTTTTCAGCTATTTGGAAGATTTATACCCTTGATATATTCTCATCTCACATAGCTTAATTATTACAAATGCTATAATATGTTATTTTATACTTAGATTGAATAAGATTTAATAGACTTTTGTAGCATTTTAAATATATAATTCACTCATTTAATGTTATATTATTTAGATTATCTATTAAGATATTATTTATTTACTTTTAATATCCTAAATAACAAAATTAAAGACAGAAATAAGTGACAATATAGTGGGATTTAGATCCATCAATAATAAGTAATTTCCATACATATTAAATTTATTTTAATCGTTTATTAATTTAGCTGTTTACTGCATTAAAATTCATTCTATTTATTAGTCAAAATAATTTACTTGTGTATATTAAAAAAATTAATAATATAATCGAATTATTATCTTTTCATGCAGCTTACTACATCTATAAACTAATTAAGCAACTTAATTGATATTAATCTTAAATGTTATAATCAAATCCCCAAAATCCCTTTAGTAGTTTGATTGAGTTTTTGATTGATAAAAGTAAACTATCTATTAGCGCATACTTTATTATGATTTTATTAGGGTTCATGCAGGGGTTTAATATTTAAATATTAGTAATTTATCTGAGTATATCAAACGAGTTTTTAAAATATTTTACACAAACATAAGCTTAAAGTCATGTGGCAGTTCTCTCAATTTTATCATTCTAAGCCAAGTTTCATTGTTCTAGCGTCACTTCATTTTCATTGCTTGGTTTGATTATTGTAGAATATGAAATCTCTCTGAGGCCTCCAATGATTTTATTTTTATCGAGATATTGCTTGATTCTTTACTTAGAATCTTTCTCATTCTTACAGCTAAAGTAAACGTTCCTTGGCATATCACTCTCTTTTATTATTGCTACTAATGCCCATATATCCCACGCTATATCCCCATCTCTCCAATCTTCTCTCTCGGGGAAATATTCAGGAGTGCCTCGTACATTTCCTAGCGTAGAGGCTTTCACTCTTTGAGCCCTTTTGAAATTAATAATATACACTCTTAGAGGTTGAAAGTCCATCATTATATTTTCTGGCTTTAAGTCTCTATGAACGTAACCGAGCTTGTGAAGCTCTTCTATTCCTTCAACTATCTGTTGAACTATCTAGCCAATTTACCTTTTGCATCTGTTGTCAGGTAAAAACTCTCTGGAAGTGATTTCTAGCAAAAGAAGCCTAATTGCTACATGATTACTTCAAAGTAAAATGACATTAAGCTAAATTAATCTTTAAATTTTGCTTATTAAAGAGCATAATACTCATGAGCGAATTCCATTTATTAATTGTCATCAGCAAGAAAGTCATTGAAAAGATAAATTTTGCAAGCGTATTAGTCATCTGTAATAACTCTATTCTCTATTTGATCCTCTAGAGTGAGGTTGCTTTCAAGACAAGAATTTAAGTCAATAATTTTCAAGACAGGATTCTTCATAGCCTCGATTTTTCAATAATAATATAATAATAATAATAATTAATCCACATCGGGGGCTCAAGGCCTCCCGGATGTATATAGTGGTTATCACTATGTAAGGGACAAGCTAATTAATTTTGAACATTCTGTTCAAGGTATACTAAGCTTTCATCTTCTTCCTCTTCTTCCTCTTCTGTTGTTTCCTTTTCTTTTCTTGTTGCTGCTGTGTCTTTTCTTGTTTGGTCTGTTACCCTTCTTTTTTGAGTGTTTCTTTGAGTTAAGAATTTGGATGTTGTCTCCAGATTCTTTGAATCTAAGTCTGTTGTCTAGGGCTTAGATTCTTATAGAGAAGTTAATCTCTTTGAGGGCTATTTGTTTTTTGAGTCTTGTGGTGAGGAGTTGGATTATGCCTGTTTTAATGAAGTATGCATGTTTTTGGAGGCATTTTAGATGGATCTTTACTCTGTTAGTAAATTCTTCAGGCTGAATGTTCATCAAAATGCAGATGTTTTCTCTCGCTTCTTTATTTTTCATAATGATTAGGGCAAAGAGTCTGATCATATTCACAAAATTACGTCTGTGATTGGAGCCCCTTTTAGATATTGGTTTTTAGAGTAGTATCATTTTGATTGAATATTGCTCTCGCAGTTGCCTGGTCTAATAGTGAGAACAGTATTAGTGCTTAAGCGAAATGGTTAATGGTTTAGAAGAGCTTAGTGTTTGTACAAGAGTTCCATATCGAAATACATGCCTCTCTGTTGTCAAGTCTCTCTTGAAGTTCTGCCCTAGTAATTTGTTACTACATATATGGTAGGTCTTCTTTTATAATTAATTATTATTAATTAATAGTTGGATCCTAAACTATTAATTAATTTCTACCTATTTAGTACTAATTAATTTTAAGTGCGTCACTGTTATTTTTCATTATATCATCAAGTGCGTCATCACTTATGTTGAGTAGGTCTTTGTAGTACTACCTAGTCCCTTCGAGGGGAAATTAAGGATGGCGTTCTGAGCCCAGGATGGTTTGTTCTATTGAGTCTTCACTGTATGAGTCATCGCTGTAGATTTGCTTGTTTTCATCACTCCAATTGGAGTCATCATCTTCGTAGATTATTTTCATTTCTATCTTCTTTGGGGCTTTCGATTTTTCAATAATTTAATTGATCTCTGAAACTGGGAGGCTCTTGACAGTTTTCTTCATTTTACTTACTTCAATACCTCAACCCTAAGATACTCTGAAGGATTTCTTGAACTTATTTCTTATAGGAATCTTTTACCTGTAGGTTCATGAATAAACACAAAGCTTGATTGTGCTTTTTCTTTAAGTGCACTTTAAGATCTCTTGTATGAGAATAGGGCTTCTCACAAAAATCGCAGATAAACTTGCCATCTTTCTTGTTTTAATGCTTGAGGCATAGTATAGGCATATCGTTGTGTATATCTCTCAAGTGTCTCTTGTAAGTTAACTTGTAGAGGAAAACATTTTTGAAATTTTTGCATTAATAGTTATCTTTAGCTGGTAAAAATTAATGATCTATGGTTGGTTGTCTTACCTCCTCCTCACTTTACTCTTTCTCTTTGATGATTTCCTTATTAGATTAAATTGAATATCAAAGTTAGTTGGGTCAAAGTTGACATTAATAGGCTCACATTAAGTACAAGCGTCTCTGGTCTCCACTTGTTTTGGTTGCTGAAATGGTTTATATTTGCTTAATTCAAGTAATACCGCTCTTCTCAAAAGGTTGGCGCTCATTTTAGTTTGCTGATATATTTTATTATAATATTAATCAAGTATAATCGAAATGAGAAAACTGTTAAAATCAAATCAAAAATGCAAGCAAATAAGATTATGTTCATATCAAAATACATTAGTAGAAAAAAAACAGTCTGATATTTGAATTAAGATTAGAGATTTTAATTATCAACATTAGTGAACTATTCATATTTAAATTTAATTAATTATTTTAATTTAATCAACTTTTCTAATTCATTTCTATTTTAGGGCATCTCTTGTAAGTTTGACGATTTTCTTTTGAAGATTTGATTTTCCTGCGTGTTTTTTGTGAAAAAAATTTAGATATCTTCAGGGTATCTTCTCTGAGCTATCTTCAGGATATCTTCCTAAAAAAAATTAAAAAATGGAATTTTAATAATAGTAAATGCAGTAGTAGCAATAGTAACAACAATAATAGCAACAATAATAACAATAGAAATAAAATTAGCAATACTTACTTTTCTGGGATTTTTCTCTAAAAAATCCAATTTTTTTAATTCTTGTTTTGAGTATCTTGATAATGAAGATGAAGAAATGAATGATGATGAAAATAACAACTAATTTACAAATTTTAAATTTCTGAAATTCTCTTTAATTTCAGCAGAAAAGTAAGTATTGCTAATTTTATTTCTATTGTTATTATTGTTGCTATTATTGCTGTTACTATTGCTACTACTGCATTTACTATTATTAAAATTCCATTTTTTAATTTTTTTTAGGAAGATATCCTGAAGATAGCTCAGAGAAGATACCCTGAAGATATCTAAATTTTTTTCACAAAAAACACGCAGGAAAATCAAATCTTCAAAAGAAAATCGTCAAACTTACAAGAGATGCCCTAAAATAGAAATGAATTAGAAAAGTTGATTAAATTAAAATAATTAATTAAATTTAAATATGAATAGTTCACTAATGTTGATAATTAAAATCTCTAATCTTAATTCAAATATCAGACTGTTTTTTTTCTACTTATGTATTTTGATATGAACATAATCTTATTTGCTTGCATTTTTGATTTGATTTTAACAGTTTTCTCATTTCGATTATACTAGATTAAAATTGATAAAATTCACCTTGGTTTACTATAATAGTAGAGTATAAGACAGTCTGGTAAAATCTTTGCTGGGAGAGAAGTAAATTAAATCACCATAAAAGTCTGAAAGTTGACAAAATTTTTAGTATATTTAACATATTAGTAAATTAAAAAGCTCCTAAAGAAGTTTTGTTTTTCTAGGAGGTCCTCCAAATCAAGTTTGAACTTAATTTGGAGGACCTCCTAAAATAATTAAACATTATTAGGAGCAATTTAATGGAGAAAGTTTGATAAAAATGGAAATCAAACTTTGAAACTTGGAGAAAGTTCTTCCATCTTTCTCTTACTATCTTTTTCAGGTTGACCTCCAGTTGGATCTCTCTATTTAGTAGTAAAATTTTAGTAAGTTTAAAATGGATATCCATAATTTTAAATTTCATAAACATTTATAGAAACTGGAAGTAAGATGGAATCCATGAATGATGGAATGAAGAAGATTCAATATCAAGACTTAATAGGTAAATTCAGAACTAAAGAGGATCTCTACAGATACTTGGTATAGCAAGGTAAGTTTTCATGTATAATCAATACAATTGATATAGTTGGACTCTTCTTGCCAACTTAGTAGGGGACTAAAATCTCATTCTTAAAAGCCTTACTAAGTGAAGAGAAAAAAGCTTTTAAGTCTAATGAAATAAGGATGATCGATACCTAACTACCCTGCAATCTCTGTAACAAATCTTTATGATGATGCTATGAGTGATCCAGATGTTGCTCTCTACCTTCCATCAAAGCTACAGCTCTCTTATAAGTTGCCAGAGAGAAACTTCTTCTTTGGTGTTCTTGCAACTCTGAAACCTGAGTACTTAAATGAAGTTATTTAAGAAGCTCATAAGAAACGCTACAGCATCTCTCCTGAAGAAAAAGAGAAGCAGGGAATTAAAATCAGCGACACCTGGCTCTAGGAACTGCAGAAGCATCCATTCATCTCTAGTAAGCTTAGTCTTCTAACTTTATAGAAAAACCTGGCAGTGCAATATATTTGATGAAAGAGTGCAGCAAATAAATAGAGAGATAAAGTCTTAAGTAAAGAATGAATTGAGTAAGAGATTCTTCAAAGATTTATAAAAGCCAGATGAGATTAACATAGATGCAGAAGCTGGCACTAAGAAAAGAAACATAGGCCCAAGCAAGCCTTAGGAGGAAGTAAAGAAAGAAAAGCCAAATAACTTTACGAGCAAAATTTAATATGTGAACTTATTCATTCGTTTAAATCTAATACTTATTTATAAACACAAAATCTCCTTTCTTTTGCGCATACTTTAGCTTTTTCATCGCTGACTCTCTTAGCAGCACTCTTAACAAAATCTACTGAGCCTATCTTCAAGTCGTGCATCAATTGATAGAGTAAAAGTTTCTTTTAAGGCCTTTCAATAACTCCAAATATAATTCAATTCGATTGAACTGAAGGCTGTAAGGAATATTAAAAACATATGTTTTATTTTATCTTTCATATTCCCTCCTTGAGTCTTTAGTTTTACGGCAGATAAGTTATCAACGAACAGAATAATCTATTAGTCAGCTGTATATATTATTCAGTTTTTTAGAACGAGGGTGAATAAAATAGGTTTCGAAGCCACTATCTTCACTTATTCCACCAAGTATAGCATTAGTTTAAACCTTAACCTTTTAATCATAAAATTCTATGCTGCTAAATCTTTTATACCAAGACCTTGATATAAAGGTATTGAATGTGAATACTGCCTCATCAGCGTGTATGAACTTTATATTATGCTCTTAAGTCCTCTGCATTTAATCGAATATATAATTTAAATTAGTCTTATAAAATGGAACATTAAAGTCAATCACTTTCTTAATGCGATTGACTGTCTTGTAAGATATTCCTTTCTTTTTATATATTTATTTATATATATTGCTATGAATTAAGCAGAGATGTGAAGCTCAGGAAATTGGCGATGAAACATCACAGCTCTCTAGGCGAGAGAGAAATAAACCCAGTATTTAAGAGTCTTATCATTAATAGGATAATCTTTGTAACGTCTACTAAAATTTAGTGGTCTCTTAAGCTTAGAATTAAGTTGATGTCTCTTTATATTCAATGCTAAAAGGCAGTGAGACCTAATAGTTACTGGAGATATATGGAGCAGCCTTGCTACAGACATGTAATTTAGAATAGGTTTGAGTTGGTCGCTATAATCATCACATCTAAAACGCAATTGAAACAATAAATCTATATACTCACTGTCATAAACTTACCCCAAACCTCGCATATAATCACTTAAATTACTAATATTTATAAATTAAACCTCTACATAAACCATATTGAAACCCTAATAATGTATGCTTTAATAGTCTTCTTTTGTCAATCAAAAACTCAATAAAACAATTTAAGTGGTTTTGGGGTTTTGATTGCATTAACCGTTAAGCATCACTGCTTGCTAAATGTTTAGTATTTTAATTTTGGTTCTTGACAGATTCTTGTAACCAAATAAAGGTTATCTCAGGCTCATATTAACTACCTCTGTGACTCAAAGACTTTAAAGTATTAAGCACACTTTCCTCTTGACTAGCTGTGATGTATCATCGCAAGTTTACTGACATGCGTATCTCTCGAAAAAATATAGCCAATATTTATATTCGAATTTGTTTTACTTTTAAGACTGTCAACAGAGTGAAAAGAATGATTGATTTTACTGTGCCATTTTATAGTAATAATTTAAACTTTATATAAGATTAAATGCAGAGGGCTATTGACAATAACTTCAAGTTCATACACGCTGAATATGCTGTATTTACCTTCAACGCCCTTATTAATAAGTTTTGCTATAAGAAGTATGATAATATAGAAGTGTATGACTAAAAAGTGGAGGTAGTCACCCATGAAATTTTAGCTGGTATAAGTGAAGATTCAGGCTTAGAGAGTTGTGTCATTAATCCTCGCTCTATAAAACAGAGTAGCATATAGAGTTCCTACATAAGCTAAGAGATAAATATAACGATTTAGATTATTTTGTTTGTTGATAACTTTTCAGTTCATAAGACTAAGGAATCTAAGAAAGCTTATGAAGAGTTAAACATAACGCATGTATATAACGTTCCCTATAGCCCACATTTTAGTGGAATCGAATTTTACTAGAGTTAAATCAAGACTCATTACAATAAGCTGCCGCTGTATCACCTAATGCATGACTTGCTCATCGACACAGTAGACTTGATTCAGAGTACTGCAAGAGAGTGGGCATTTAAAAAAATAACAGTTTGTGCGAGAGAAGGAAGAATGAATGTTTATAATTAAGTTTTAGATTTAAATGAATGAATAAGTTCTCATATTAAATTAACCCAGAAAGGGATTTGGTTTCTCTTTCTTCTCCTCTTCTTATGGCTTGCTTGGGCCCATATTTCTTCTCTTAGTGCCAGCTCCTGCATCTATGTTCATTTCATCTGTCTTTTAAACATCTTTTTAAAGTCTCTTGCTCACTTCACGAATTTTCTATGACTTTGTCTCTCTGTTAACCTTTTCATGTTCTTTCTTTAGGAATATACCAGTTCCAGTTTTTCTTAAAAGTTTTTGTTCAAAGTTACTAGAGAGGTATGGATGCTTCTTAAGCTCAGTGAGCCATGTCTCGCTTATTAGTATGCCTTGCTTCTTTTAATCTTCAGGAGAAATAGCGTACGTTTCTTGTAGCTTCTTTAATCAAATCCCAAAACCCCTTAATAAGGTTTATAAGTGCTATGATTTTTAGGGTGTAGTTGGGGTCTTATTGGGGTTAGTAACAAGTTTTAAATGAATTTAATGTATATTTAATGAATATTAGGTGAATTAATTCAAAGGAATTTTATTTGCTTGTCTTTGTTATACCTCTTGAATCTTGCTCTCTTAAGTGGCACAAGTATGACATCTTATGTTTACCTTGGATAAGATGGAGCACTTATTATTATCATCTCTTCTTTATTTTTTATTTCCTTGCATACATTTTCTTACTTGATATTCTTCTAAGCTTAACTGATTGATTATTTTTCAAACTTTGTACCAAAGTAAGCCATACTTTTCATATACTCTTTAGTATAATGGCTCCGATTGCCCATATATCCCACTAAACTGAGCCATTAGTCCATTTTTTTCTTATTGGGAAGTATCCAGGTGTCCTAAGAACCTTTGCTAAGGTTACTATCTCTTATCTTAATGCTCTATTGATTTCTATAACAACTACTTCTAAAGGGTAGAGGTTTATCATATGATTTTCAGGCTTCAAATCTCTATGAACATATCCGAGTTTATTCAACTCTTTTATACTCTATATCATATCTGATAGTATATCATTCAAATCATCTGGGTATCTGTTATGATAGAGATATTCTCTCAGAGTGATTTCATATTTCTTAAGCCTTAATGCGATATAACCATAGCTTAAAATGACATTATTTAGCTTAAGCAAATTCTTGCAATCTCTTCTCTAAGCCTCTTTAAGAATCATGTATTCGTTAGCAAAATCATTTTTACCCTGCTCATTCATTCTTAAGTAGATAGCTGTAAGGATACACCTTGTAGGTTTAATATCAATCACAATGAGTTTTGGTTTTGCAGGCACTCTATTTTGCATATAATTGTCAATACAGCTGCTGATATCAATTGATTTTAATGCAGGTATGTTCATAGCTTGGGCTAAAAAGCATGCTAAAATAGTGTTGCCTAACGGTTGATTCATCATTCATGCAGTTTCTATCTCATGAGTCTCTCCTGTTACTCTCTTTAAGACTCAATAGTATTTGATTTCTCTTGGCAGGTATAAGCTTTTAAGTTTCTTTATCTTGAAACAAGAACTCGCTTAAGTATTGCTTTTGCCTATGTGTGTGTTTCTTCACTTTTGCTGAATTGGTATAGGACTTCATACAAGTTGTGCATTGATACCTGCCATCGACTTTATCATGCTTTAAAAAGCTAGAATCAGTTGAGAATAAATTTTAGCAGTCTTAACATTAAAATGTTTTAATTTCATCTATTGGTTGCTGTTCCTTTTCTTCCTCAATCAATTAAATTTATGTCTAAACTCCCATCTCTGCACTTTATTTCTTGTATTAAAATTCAATTTTAAAGACTTTTGATTCAAACTCTAGAGCTCTTAGCTCAACCTTACTTTTAATATAGATTACTTCTGTTTTCTTGGAGGACCCAAAGTTGGGCTATGATTATCCTGCTCCAAGAGAAACTGCTTTGCGATTCAAGTTAGCCGCCATGTTTAAGTTTATTCAAATTTCAATTATTAAGCTCTAATAAACTCTCTGGTTATAATCATGATATATAATTATTTAAACTTATTATTTTAATTATTAATTATATACTAAAACTGCTAGTTCAATCATTTCCATAGCTCATGTCTCTGTCTGTTCCAGCTGGTTACCAAAAGAAGTGAAATTATTTCTTATGTTATTAGGTCTAGCGAAAACTTCTAAATTGAGCCTATCTGGGGCCATTTACTGAATGAAGTCATATATTTGCTAAGGTTTTTCGGAGTGCTTTCCAACTTTAGAGAAGATGACATTATCGGTAACGTGGTACTTGAGCATGTCTGTCACGTAGCCCTTCTTGCCTATAAGAAAGCTCTCGTTATTGTGAGCTGTGTACATGCCAGATCCTTTGTGTAATTTCTGATTTTTTGTGAGTTTAATCCACTCTCCTTTCTCAACTTCATCCGTGAATTTTCATAAATTATCTTGCTACATCTTTCTTTTGGTTCACAAACCACATTATGAGTATTCCTCTTTCTTGCACCAACTCTATAGGCATTTTGAGAATTTCCTCGTCAGAGACTGTTTCATAAGGAACTCCTTGTTTTATTCTATAGGCAGGATCCATCAGAACGACTTCGTAAAGTTGTTAGTATCTTTGCATAGCGTCTTTAGCAATTAGTTCCCACATTTTATAATCTCTGACGTCTCCATGGAATATGACTGGTTCTCTTATTATTTTTTAAGTTGTTTAGTATACTTTTTATTGGATGGTTATAAGCCTATACCCATCTTAAATCTCTGTCTCAGCTTTTGCAGGACCTATTGGAAATTCCTGAGTACTACTGTCATCTCTCTTGAAGTCTTATACTTTTTTTTTGATGTTTTTTTTTTGCAAGTATTTTCGTGTCTCTCACAATTAAATGCCCTTGCCATAACCTTGTGACAGTGCTGACATGTGCGTTTTTAGTTTTATTGCATTTCTTGCTGTCTTATGGGCATCTCTATGATAATTAGATTGATGCACTTCCAGTGAATTTAAGCTCTTATGGTTGGTTGGTGGCTCACAGTAGTTGCACAAGTATTATGAAGTAGCCTTGATCTTCTATTCTTTCATTCTCTTTGGCATGAAGTAATAATCTTAATTCTATCTGTAGTTATTTCTCTCTATAGCTACTTTATCTTGTTTTTGATTTGAATATTTGAAAGAGTGAAAACTTAGGAGGTCACATTTTTTTTGAGTAGAAACTTAGGTAAGAAATCTCAAATGGGTTTAAGGGTTTTTAATTAGATACATGCCCACATGCCAACAAACCATTTTTTCATTTTCATTAAATACAATATAATTAAAAATTACTTAGTTATTTATATGATGAAACCAAGAATTATTAAACATTATATTAATATAAAAATATTTTGCCTTTGTTAAATTATTAGCTGATCATGTCATGACAATGTCATAGGTACTTATAATATTTTTTAAATTCTAAAAAAAATATTTTTTTAAACAAGATTTCTTGTTTTAGTACAAAATTGACTAATTGGTAGTTATCTCTTAGTTTTAATAATAGTTATTCTATGGGCAACCAAGATAGCTATATATTATAGATAAGTAGAAATTTATCCAGAAAAGCAATTATAATTCATTTTTACTTACTCTTTATTCACTACTAATTATAGCTGCATAATCTATATGAGTTTCAACCAGAGATTGTTGATCGAACAAAAAAGTATAAATAAAATGAGTGAAACTTAGGATGAGCAACTTTTTTGAGTGAAAACTTAGGATGGACAATATAGAATGAGAGTGTAAGTAAATATCTCAAATATTAAAAGAATAAATGCTCATAGTGTCAAATGTTTATAAATTATATCATTTTCTAAAATCACAGGCATGAACCCTATGATGGGGTTTAGGTTCATGGGTTTAGTTCGATTAATTATATTATAAGAATAATTTTTTATTATTCTTGAAAATGGAGACCTTTTATATTAAACTTAGTTCATATTATAAATTCCAATAATATATTCTGGTCAGCATGTATAGGTTTCGTTCAAGCCTGAATTTCATTAAACTATAGTATATTAAAATCATGAATCAAACATTAGATCAGAATAGTTATAAGAATTAGTTTAAAGGTTTTATAGGTTAATTTTATTAAAGATCAATGGAAAGCTAGGGCATCTATAGCCATGACGTTAGAGAGTTCTAAAATAAATTTAGATTCAAAAATGACTGGATTATTTTTTGAGATACAACAGTAAGGTTCTTTTTTTAATATATTTAGAGGGGTACTTTTTACCCAACGATGACCATGTCACCATGAGGTTCATCAAGGACTTCTTATCAGGCGAAAAACTGCTTTTAAAATCAGGGGAGGTTGTGTAGCTGAACGTACCTTACTATGAAGAACTTTCTGTTTAGAATATATTCAAGCAGGTTCAAGAAGACCCATTGATAATGAAATATATGAACTACTACCCTGACTATCATGTCCTTCCTGACAGAAAATATTTCTATGGGGTGTTAGGCGCTCTCCATACTAACTATCTATCGATGCTAATAAAGCATGCAAACAGAGCAAGAAACTTAAGTGACACTCTTGAGGAAGAGAAAGAAAAAATTATAATAAAGGATGATGTTTATAGATAGCTAGAAAATGATCCATTTTACTCAAGTTAGTTTCTTATATAAATTAATTATTTATTTAGAGTCAAAGGGGAAAGCCCTTGCCATGCTAAAGTTGAAATCTAAGCCTCGCAATCATAAATAAAAACGATAGCACCATGAAATCTCTGCTTCGTTTAATGACTATCTAAGCAAAAGTCAGGGTAAGAAAGCACTCGGTGGGCAATTTGGGGACGTCACCATGACTCAGGAGTCTTATCATGAAAAGGTGCCAGAAAAAGTTCCATGGAATGAACAATTCTCAAAAAGAATGATAATCTGTGTTTTATTAGCACTTTTAAGAGTTTATATAATTTTTCATTTTTTCTAAATGCCTTAATATAACTCTTTTAATCGCTTATCTTGATATACTCTCTATTGCCCTTTTAATGATTTAAATATGAGCAAGCTCGCCTAACTGGAAGTTGCTTCCTATCACTTCTTGTCTATACTAGTGCTTTACTTAAGAAAACACCTCTTCTATACAATGATACTCTGGTGAGTATGGCGCATTAAACAGATACTGCCAGTTATAGGATTTTATCTTCTCTTGTACCGCCTTGTTATGGTGACTTCTTAAATTATCCCAAAAAATTACTATTCTTGCTTGTTGGTTCTTTATGTGCAGATATTCAATCATAGCTGAGACATCTGCTGAGTTGATAGATTTCAGTTTTATGAAGTAGCCCTCCAACCCGAACTCTTGGCTTATTCCGACTATAGCAGCGAAAGTCTTAAGTTTTAGACCTATTTTTAGGAGTTTTTAATTTTAGTGAGGCCTAGCCCATGAGCGCTGCTCAATCTGGTATGGCTTAAATATGATCTCATCAATGTAAATAATTTTTCTGCCAAGGCTAACCATTTCCAAAAGTGATCCAAATCTTTCAAATCTCTACACCTTAATGGATTGCAGTTTTACCATGCTCGGGGTTGAGGTGCTTTTCATCACTTTGTACTTTATCTTATTTTTCTTGTAAATGTATTGAAGTGTGGAAGGTGTAGCTACAGATTACGGGAACTTTCTATGAAATAGCATGGATCGAGTTTAAAGTGATAGTCCTTTTTATTTCTCTAATGTTAGCTCGCTTATTATGAAGTTAATGTGATGGTCCTATAATTTTCCCTTATACTAAGGTTTTCCTTGTATGGCATGTTTTTGGGTTTCTCCTTAACTTAGCAAACTTTCCTTACAAACCTGATTGAAACCTTTAATATCTTTGCATTATTTTTAATTGTATTTATAAGCTTTACTTTCCTTTAGGTTGAGTGGTCCCATAGCGCAGCAACAAGACATATCGCCACACGTTATCTTTATATTAGAGTGTAGTTCTGGGTTTCATTATAGAGTATTTATACTTAAACGAGTTATTAAATTATTATATATCACATACTATAAATCATGAAT
>ARYC01000768.1:0-14959 GCA_000711775.1 Oxytricha trifallax | reverse complement strand
ACAATAGTGATGGATTTGAACTCTTCATTGCCTTCTTAGCTGGCGTATCTATTCATACCTGCTCCCATTTCATCAAGTTCGTCTAATTCGAACAAGGCAAGTTTTTCTTCATGGCCTTTTCCTTTTCTCGATTTCTTTCCCTTTTCTTCTTCCTCGCTCTTCTTGCCTTTCTTAGAAGATTCTTTGAATTTCTTAGTCTCAACTTCTTTCTGTTGTTTGATTGAAACCTGATCTTCTTCGACACCATCATCATAAAGGGTCTTAGTAGTCTTTACTTGCTTAGTTGTATGAACACCTGCTCCGTGAGCATGTAGGTTATCACTATCATCGATTCCATGACCTCTGGCATGAATATCATCGAATCCTTGACCTAATTTATGCTATTCAGCTTGATGTCTCAAGAAGTTATCGTACTCTTCTTGATTAAAGATTACAGAGTTTTATTGAAGCTGGTGTTGCACATGCGCTGGTTAGTCATTATTCAAAAGTCTTTATTCTTTTTGCCATCTTTTGAAATCTAGGTATTGTTTCAGCAAATGGTTTCTTACTTCATCGCTTGGGAATACATCAACATGCAAGTTGAATTCACTTTATTAATTAAAACTAAGAATTTTTAATATATATAGCACATATAAATTCAGTGTGATTGTAAACAACACCACCTTACTCGCCTTATTAATTCATAAATTGACGATAAAAAAGAAGTAAACTAAACAGATTTTAATCGATCTTAATCTTCTTGGTAAATTTGAACCAAACTTTGATATTTTGGATGAGTTCTAAGGTATCTTATAAAGTCTCTCTCCATATCATCCTGAGGGCCACCATGTCTTTGATGCTGACCAGTTACATCCTAGTCCCAGTTGTCTTTATTTGGATGAACTATACCTTCATTAATTAGTTTATGATCAATCTACGAATCATATTAGTGCTCATGGTGTTGATTTAATGGGTGAACTTAATGTGTCTCTGTATATCTCACTTGCTATTAAGAATCCTGATACAAACTTACTCCTTGCTACCTGATTATGGCGTCTATGTCTTTATTCATAAGCTTTTAATGTCTTTATTATTGATCATGATGTGAGGAAGGACCCCATGTTTATTCCTTGTGCTGTACTATGGTCTCTTGTAATTATTTAACTTAAATATAAGAGACTATAAATATACTGTTGAAGAAGGTTTTAACTCTATGGCTTAAATATTTCTGCCTTCTCTACTATATTTACACCTTACTTTCCGTCGGGCCTCTATACTATCTTTTCCTCCGTTACAGTTTTTCTGACAGCATTCGGTCCAAGGTGAGAAATTTAGGATTCAATGTATTACTAATTAGCGTAACTTTAAGCATCGAGCTCATCTTCATCGTCAAAGATGGTGTCGTTTGTAATTTAATATTGTTTCTCTGCGATTTTTTGCCATTCAGCTCTTTCATCTACGACAACTGATGGTGTGGCTCTAAATCCAAGCCTATCCATAATCATGTAGATAAATAGTAATTAATTGTACATACAGTATAATAAAGAGTCTTCTTATTTTTTTATGTCAGCTTAGCCTACACCTTTTTGGATGTCACAACCGCACTTATATTAAACGCAGAACTCAACCTCAGGCTTTGAGGCAAAACTATGCATGCACCTGTTAGCGCAGCTCTTATTGCAATTTCTGAGAATGTCGTCTCTCCAGTCTGCAGCAGATTGAACGACAGCAGGTTGGAAATAACTACTTGGTATTTAATTGTGAACATAATCATCTAACTTATACCAGCAGTTGCATCGGTATCTTGGACATTATAGCAAAGTCTCAAATGGAACAAACTTCTTTATTTCGAAGCAATCTTTATGGCATTAAAGATCACAGTCTCTAAGGAGGTCGTAACCATCTGGGTCAGTAACCGCAGACTTTATCATCTTGGGCCAATATTCAGTGAACTTATCTTCAAAAGCTCTAATAGTGTCATTTACATGTAGATTGTAGTCAGTATGATTGAAATATGGCTCAGGGACATGAGAGAGAGCAAATGAATTCAAGCACTTACACTGGGGTGCTATGCAATTAACGAAAGTATTGATAACAGAGGTCATATTATTCTATTCATAGCAAGTTCTAGAGCATGAACTGTCACAGTCACTTTTAAGATTCCCATAGGATGATGCCGCATTTTCATGCTCCTACCACTTATAGGATTACTTATGAAGTTTCTCTCTGAACTTCTCGATTCTTTTAATTTTCTCAAGAATTGCAAGTTGCCTATTTTTCTCGCTGTAAACGATTGACTCAAGCTTCCATCTATCCTGTTACTCATTTTAGTTACGGACATCCTGAACTATCATTTTATTTTGGGCTTGCTAGTCTTAAGTAGTAATTTAATTTTAGATCAGTGAGTGGTGCATAGAATCATTTTCCAAATTGTCACTGATTTGCTGATTCTATTTATATCTTACTGATTTGACTTAAGTGCTGGCATCCCCTACTTAATCGTCATCGTCGTCCCAATACAGGAAATCGTGTTATTCATCAATATAGCGTCCATGAGGATCAGTATCCGAGGACATTGAAGTATGAGAGTGGCATCTGACTCTGAGATCGCTTGTGGATGAGATCACAAAAAGTACTCCCAAAACGAAATAATTTACTCTTGTTTAACGCATAATTCCAGCAACAAAACTTTAATAATTTACAAATTTTGATTATAATTTATAATTATTGCTTTATTAAAATTATTCATAGTAAAATTCTAAAAAAATAATGTCAACAATATAAATTTAAACGATGCAATAGTGAAGCCACAAATTTATAATTTTCACTCTTAATTCTGTCGAAATATTGCATCATAACATAATCTATAAAAAAGATTATCTGCTTCTCTAAAGATATAGCAGATAGATAAACAGAAATTTACTCAAAAGAAACTCATCAAAGACGTCCAATCAGACTCAATCTAAGTCTTAAATGGCCAATTCATGGCAAATATAAAACTTAATAAATTTGAGGATGATGATAGAGACAAAGAAAAGCCAGTTTACACTTATTATTGTAGGAATACATTTGAAATTGGGAAATTATAATTAAATAAATCAAATTTAATTCAAATTAGTGGCAGTTAAAGTTGGCCAATTTAAACGATCTTGGGCTCATTCGATAGAGAATTCAAAATTAGCTGGACTTTGTTATTGGCGGTACTATTTTATCGCATCCCTGGAGCGAGATAACATCACTTTAATGTGAGGGTATAAATTAATGAATTTAGAGGCGTTTAATTAAAGTGGAGTTATCTCGCTCCAGGGATGCGATAAAATAGTACCGCCAATAACAAAGTCCAGCTAATTTTGAATTCTCTATCGAATGAGCCCAAGATCGTTTAAATTGGCCAACTTTAACTGCCACTAATTTGAATTAATTTTGATTTATTTAATTATAATTTCCCAATTTCAAATGTATTCCTACAATAATAGCATAGGCTCTTCTTGAAGAAAAATGGAGTTACGTATTTCGAGAAGTATGAACCACCAAAGAAAGAAAACGATTAAGGTACTTCAAGTTAAAGTAATTAACTTATGGAGGAATAATCTTTGAAAGATGAAGAGGAAAAGAAAGCAAAGCAACAAGCAGCTATGGATGCATTAAATGCAATTTCTTTGTAAAGGAATTTTTCATTGCCATCACTGCATGATAAAAAGGCAAAGAAAGGTAAAATGCAATCTCTTAAGTAAGAGCAGGATAAAGTTATCTTCAATGAAATATTTATCCAGCCAAGAGCTCAATAATTGTCACAAATCATTCATAAAAACAATTAGTAGCAATAAAATCTCATTAAATCCTCCTTGGCACTTTCTTAGAAAGTAGGCTCAAATGGATAGTTGCCTCCTCTTAGCCAAACTTTGAACTAAAACAGACTGGCAACAAGTCAGAATAATTAAAACAGAAAGTCTGGAAATCAATTTTTGGACAATAGAGAACAGAGATTACTTAGCGATAAGCAAAAGATGGAAGTTTCAGCCCTTTTATAAAGTAAAAGATTGATGGAATAATCAGAGAAGATATTTGATTAGGAACTTAAGAGCATAGACACTGGGAAGTAGGAACCAGCAAGAGTCGGAACAGCCTATTCTATGAGAAGCGATTTAGACCAGAGTGAGTTGCTTGATGAATAGGATCCAATTTTAGCAGGTGACCAAAATCATGCAGACGATATAGTCAAAATAGTAATGAGAAAATTCAATTCTTCTGCTAAATTACAAAATTCATCAAGCTTTTTCACTCAGTAAATATAAGTGCAGCCTCCCGAAGGCTTAATAAACTCAATTGGAAATAACGTAAAGGATGCTTCTTGGGCTCCTTCAATACCAATCTCAACTAATTTCCTTAAGCAATAATCATTAAAAGACATAACTTTAAGAGCAAAGGCTGGAGTGTAAGCTGGTGATATTCAGAAAGAAGCTCATATGGCATTTGCATTATTGTAGGAATACATTCGATTTGGGAAAATTAATTAAAATTAATTTAATTAAATATTAAAATTATGGCAGTTATGAAATCCAAAGTGACTCAAAATTCAAATCTAAATCGATTCTACGGTAGATCCCGCAATTTTAGCTGGACTTTAATAGTTGGCAATATTCCCGTATCGTCCCAGGATGCGATGATATTTTGATTTTGAGCTAACTCCCAAAAATAGTAAAAGGGGTTTTTCTCGCTTGGGAGAAGAGATAAAATCATTATTGCAATAACAACCACCGTCTTAATTTTAATGCGCTATCCATAGACTATAATATTGTCAGGGTTTAGAGACATTTTCCAAAAACATAACTTTAATTTTAATTTTAATTTTAATTCATTTTCCCAAATCGAATGTATTCCTACAATAGGAAATTTAAATGAATAAGAGAAAAATTTCAAGAAAAGCATTAAGTTTTACAAGAGATTTTTCTTTTGCGCTCGTATACTTGAAGACCCAGTCGGCGCTTCACTTGGTTTAAATCGACTTGGTGTTATGTATCATAAACTAAAAAACTATTAAAAGAGTTTGCAATTCCATTAGAAGCATTTGCAGTTTACTGATAACGAAAATGTTTTTGCTTCATACTACAACCTGGGAATTTCTCATAGATTGTAGAGAAACTTTAATGAGTCAATTGGTTTCTTCAGATAAGCGTTAGAGTGGTCGTAGTAACACCAAGAGTATGAATCTGAGTGCATTAGTAATGGTCAACTTGGTGTCACTTACTTGATTATGATGATGAACGAATAAGCCAAAACTCATTTTGAAGTAAGGATATCCTCTTTTTAAGTGAATTTAAATATAGAGTTGCTTGAGAGTTGCATTGTCCTTGAAAAACAGAAAACTATCATTAGACTGTTTACTGTGCCTTGGTTATATCGCATATACATCAGATCAATATAAAATTGCCAAAAATTACTTCCATAAAGCTTTCTCAGTAATTAATTTATTTCAACTAAATATCTATAGGATGCATAGGCTTTGGGAGACAAAGAACTAGCTGAGCAATTAAAAACAATATTTGATATATTCAATTTCAGGTTTTAGAAGTACAATATTTACTTAATCTAATGAAAATTTTTATTAAATCAATCGATCTTTTTAAGTAACTCTTTTATTAAATTTGTTTTATAAATTTACCATTCTTATAAAATCTCTTTTTTCCCTATTAAATTCAGTTAATCATTTTATTGAGATAATTCAAACTATTATTACTCATATTCAGTAAATTCAACAATTTTCAAAACTATTAATTAATTTTCTAATAAGAGGCTTGATTGATATTTAAATGTATTTTGATTTTCCATATTCAAAATATTCAATCCTTTCACATAATTTTAGGTTTAAATTACTTAATAAAAACTTGAATGTAATTATTTAACAAAATCTAATAAAATTAAATAAAATGGTTCTTTTTATATATGATTATAGATTATAAAGTAAAATAAATAAAATTAACCTTTCAAGATTTTATTTATTAGTATTAATTCTATTACTATTTTAATCTCAGAATGTCTTCAATATTTAAATAAATTACATTATTATTATTTTATGAGGTTTAAATGTATGTGCAACATGGGTGTAGCAATGGGAAACATCTCAGTAAATAACATGAAACGAAACTTTTCAGTTGAAGTATTCAGCAAATTCTAGAAGAACGAATCAGAGGATGAGGACGAATAATAAGTTTAAGATTCAAATAAATAAGTCAAGAATGATTATCACAGCAATTAAATATTTGTGGGAAATTTTAATTAAATACATTATAAGTTCAAATATAGTAAAAAGAAACGATTCAATATTATTATTATCAAGATTGATAATATGAAAGAATTCAATGTTAATATTTCAGGATTAAAATAACAATATTTTATGATGTTTTTTTTTTTAAAATAAAAAAAGCGAGTATTAAACTAAAGAATGAGAATTATTTCAATTTATTTTACTGTTAGTTAATTCTTATCTTATTAAGATTTTTAAACTAAATTACTTGATCTAAAATAGGAAAAATTTGGGATATTTCTTAAGTATTGCATTTATTTAAAAATTTGTTTAATTAATTGGAAAAAATGTTAAAAAATGGCAATAGTAATTTGCATTGCTAAGTTATTTATGAGATTTTATAATGATTAAATTTTATTCAACTTATAAACTTTCTTATACTTAAGTAAGTCGAAAAATTTATCGAAATTAATTATTATAAATCAATAAATTAAAAAGATTTAAAACTCCAAAAACCTGTTTTATAAATTTTATAAGAATTATAATTTTAAATTATGATTTTGCAGAATTGAAGATTTTTATCAAATTTTGCTTATTTAAGGGAAAATTTTTGATAAATATTTTTTAAGTTATTAAGTTGCCATTATGAAGTTAAAACCTTAAAAGGGTGCTTATTTATATTTTTATTCTTAATTCATCACTAAATTACTTAATTTTAATAAGTAATTATATATTTATAAAATCAAATTTCACAATTAAACATATTTATTGGTTCTTAAGAAAAAGCTATTCAAAATTTAATATGGATTTAAATTTTAAATAAAGTTGTTAATTTAAAACCTAAAAATATTAAAAATAAAGTCATAGGTTCATGATTGTTAATACCAGCAAACTTAAAGCTGAATGTATTAAGCTACTAGCAAAACTATTAGAACTTATATAAGTAACACCATTTAACAACTTATTCCAATTGGTACTATGCATATAAGAAATTGCTTCTTCACATTGTGTAGTATTATCCCCATCATTTTAGAATTGATAAAATGAAAGCTAGGAGTATTTATTAACAAAATAAGTCACATCCTCTTCTTAAATGGCTTTGCCACAGTCCAACCATGCTAATGGGTTGAATCTATCTTAAATATGACAGTTTTCAATAAATGGTAAAATTTTCAGACCATAATAGGTCCAAAGACTTTGCCAATCAGAATTTCCATAAGGAACGCAATATGCAATACTTTTCTAAGTAGATGTTGAAAAGTTTGTGCATTAACAATAGTCTATTGAAGATTAATAGTTTGCAATCATTTAATCTCCCTAATAAGTTACAGAATTTCCACTTGAATCAAATTTCTCACATTTTGCCTCTGTATCAGGAGTACAAAGATAGGGCTTATTCAATGTTTTACTATTGAACTTTATCATTGAAGTTAGTGCACACTAGTTTTTAGAGTTTTTAGCTCCAGTTTAACAAAGTCTACCATCATAAGCAACATCCCCTACATTCAGACTATAAGATCTCATGCAAGTTTTACTCTTTCCATTCGAAGCACAAATTAATTAATTTTAGCAATCGTAGTCTATAGTGCAGTTCTATCCTTCCGTTTGAACTTTAACACAAACGTTTCTAGCAACTCTATCAGGTTTATAAGAATAGTCTGGCGTGCATCTGTATCCGGCTTCACAATCTTTCGATATCCTGCAAGCAGCTGGATACACGAGACCCTTGCATTTACCGTCTGAGCACAAGCTAGAGTAGCATTAATAATCGCTGTTGCAAGATCTACCTGGAAGTAATTATCCATTCTCCCAGCTATTTGGCTCTATGCAATACCCCCACAAATCTAAGGTTGAGATATCAGTCATATTTAAATATAGAGTAGGTTTCACAGGCCATTAATATGTCGACTCAGCTCTGTAGTTACAAATTTTATTGCCTTTACAATTGCCAAAACGCACAGTCTGATCTTTGGGTAGTTCAAAATTAACCTCGAGGCATCTATTTTTATAGAGGGTGTTCGAACAGGTTAAAACTGGGCAATTATAAGGAATGGAATGAATCATTTAAACCTCAATTTAACTCACTAATCACAATTTATTTTATTTTTTGTATTATAAAATATTAATGGTAATTTAATGATCTTTATTTAATTAAAGAGAAATATATTTTAAGATTGTAATATATTTCTTTTTTATTATTTTGAACATATTCTTTATTGAATATCTTTAAAAATAATTATCTTTTTTTACAACATTAGAATTATTTAGTATTAAATATAAAAAATTTATCTCTAATAGATTTTTTTCTTATTATATTTATATAATATTTAATTTTTTTTACATTAATGAAATTTTTTAATAAATTGAGTTCAAATATTTTAGAGATTTATTCCTAATGAAAGAAGAATGATTATTATATGAGACTATATTTTCATGATTTTTTAAAAAGAAATATTAATATAATTATTAAATTAAAAATATCATTAATTGAATAGAAATGATTGAGGAAATAATTTTCCAAATAAATTATTGATTAATATATATTGAAATTAAAGTGACTTCAGAGTCACTTTAATTTGATTCAAATTGTTATAAAATATTCAGAGATGTCAAATTTAATTTTAATTCTAGAGGATTGGAAATCTGATATAATATAGTTTTGGAATGATATAAATAAACTAGACTCTATAAAATGTTTGACTCAAAATCAAATAATTTATAGTATGATCCAACAGATTAAAAATAACTAACCATTTTTAATTTATAAGTTCATAATTACCCTACATGATATTATTTATTTAGATTATATTCCTAAAACTTTATGTTTCAGTAATATTAAATATATTCTTAAGTCTTTACTAAATCATTTTTTATCTATTCTAGCTGATTATTTTTATTCCTCTATAGAAGTATAGAACATTTGATCTCTTTACTTCTTCTAAAAATACGCATTAAGCAAAGTTGGAGTGCCCATAAACATTTAAGGCAGCATTTTCACGCTGTTAACTGCAGGTGTTTGAGATTCTTTCTTAAAAGAAACTCTTCTTTCTGGCTTGAAATGAGTGTTGTTTTATATGTCATTACCTGGCTCTCATAAAATTCTAATCTTAATTCAAAGTTTAAGGTTGGTAAGATTTGAAAAGAAAATCTTCCTCTTTTTATCTCGAATTAGATATTTAATCTCTATCGTCAAGGATTTGAGATAGAGAGGAGTCTTTTCTTTTTTATTCATTTATTGATTAAGCTTTGTCAATGAGGAAATTTCCAATTATACTCTCCCTCATAATTAAGTTTTAGCTTATTTTCTGATGCTATTGCTGCTATCCATTAATAGATCTTGGAGTGACTAAATCAACTCGACTCTTCGTAATTCCATTAGAACCTGAATTACTACTTTGTTCTATAGATTTTGCATGAATATTTTACAATATTTAATTAGAGGAACTCTTGCTACTTATTTGAACACCTGGTTACAATGACTATAGTTTTTAAAGTTTTAATAAAGGAGACTCTCCTCTGTTTTTATCTGCAATTTAATCAAATTTTTAAGATTAGTTTTATGTCGCAAAAATCATTTCAATCTAACCTTCTCCAGAACTAAATCTCTGTCTTTATTTCTAGATTTGCTTGGGAGGTTAAACATTATAAAAATTCTCAAAGAAATCAATCTTTTTCTTCCCTTAAAAGTTTTTGAATTCTATTGTCTTTTGTCTCTTGAGATCATTCTTTATAATAAAAACAAACAAAGTAGAAAGAACTCTTCTTGAATTTATTCTTTTATGAATCAACTTCTTAAAAGTGGCTTAGTTCAATTTTGAAAAGTGATTCTTAAGCAAGATCATCAGGTTTTATTACACTCAAATCAAAATTAAATGGAGAAGTGCTTTCACTGTGTTTCTTTTAAAGCCCTACTTCTAAATTTCATTATTATTTGCTTAAGGATTCTGGTATAAATTTAAATAAACTATAATAGTTCATATTTTATTTGTAAAGCTTAAATACTATATATAATATATTCCTAAATTGATTGATGTTTCAGTAGTCTCAGTAGGTTTAAGCTGTATAATTCTATTCGGTGAAATGTTAGTTTCACTTTATGATGAGAATATTTCCTTCAAATTTTTTCTTGATTTTGGTAATTTTACACTCTCATAGTTTTCTTGGTCATCTTATGCCTAAAAAAAGGTAATTTAAATTAAATATATATTAATGACTATCTGATTTACTACTATTCTTGTAGGCTATCTAATTTCATAATCACTTATTACAGCATTTAATCATATTTGCTTAGATTTAAATTTTATTGGTTGTTATTAGAAGTATATTTATTGGCGCAGTTATTTCCTATAATTGTAAAAGTCTACTTTTATTGTGGTTACTATTATTTTTAATGCGAGAATATAAATAAAATTTTTAATATTTTAAAGGTATATTGACTCTAAAATAACTGTGAGTTAATGATTAATTTTAATTTTTTTCGTTTATTAAAAATAATTTACTTTTTTATTCTTATCAATCTTAAAAATTATTTAATAAATTTAAAATTTAATAATGAGCTCACAAGAATAAAATAAGGTAGAGCTCTCTCATATAAATTAATCCAAAAACACTCCTTCTACTAAGAATATCGAAGAAACTTCAATAAATCAGTAATAATACTGCGATTATTCATAAGATGAGGAGTAATTCTTTATATCATTGAATTAAGAACAAGAAAATTTCAAGAAATAAATATCCAGAAGGGAAAGTACTACAAATAAAGAGAGATTGTCTCTTAAATTAAGGCACATTGAAGAATTATAAGATTTTATTCATTAAAAAGGTGTTTCACAAATTTAAACATTGACAAAAGAAAGGGAATCTAGTGATTCGTTATAAAATGTCTCAAAACATTCTTAGAGAAGCTACATATTTACAGATCAAAGAGATGAAGAAATGACAAGCTACGTCTAACCCAATAAAGATAGAAATCTATAATAATAAGAATAAGAATTTAGTAGCTTTTACTCTGGTTCATAGTTCAACAATAATTATGTACTGAAAACTTTTTACTATTTATTTTTAACTATTTCTATAGGACTTTAACTATAAGGATTAAGTGAAATTGTTATCAGTTTAAGTCTAAGATTACAGAGAGAGACTTTTTAGGGAGGAAACATTGAAATAAAAAGTTTTTATTGAACTTGAAAAGTAAGAATTAAGAATAATGAGATTATTATCAACTTATTAAAAAACGTAATATTAAAAAATCTTATTATAGACTTGAAAATGAGTATGGTAAATTAGAGAAGGAACGAGATACATTTAAGAAAATGTTAATTGAAAAAGACAGAGAGATACAATGTATTAAGAAAGATTATAACTAATTACAAGGTAGAGTTAGCATGGGTTAGGTTGCTACTGTATAGAATTATCAGACAAATCCTTAAATAAAAATTGAAAAAATTTAATCAAAAAGGTTTAGTACTGTTGATCAGTATTAAAGTCCATAAAAAACTGAAATAGGGGCTTCAAACCAATCTCTTTTAATATTATTTTTAATTTTTTTTATGTATACTTTACTTCAAATTTTTTGTATGAATATATTAATCTCAGGGGGTATTTGACACTATGATGAATGATTCAGTTCTATCCGACCTTCGAAATGAGCTTTACACTGCAAAAAAGCTCTAAGGTTACGAAAAAGAAGAGCTTTTATTTGAAATTCAAGACAAATTGAATTAATTGATAACTGACACAAAACCCCAATTCGAGTATATGAATAAGTTTTAAGAGGTGGTCCTAGAAAATCAATAATTACACATTGAATTGAACAGTTAGGATTAGTACATCAAAGACATTAATTCTTAATTGAATTAGTACCAAATCAAGAACTAGCAATTATAAAATATTTGTGTAAATTTAAGATTTTAATCATTTTTGAGAGTGTAATATAAATTACTTTAAATTAGAGGATGACTATAGAGTTACGAAATAGATGAATAAAGAACTTAAGAAAGAAAAGAGAAACTTCGAAAATTAAGCGCTGAAAGAATAAATTAAGTCATAATAACTTTAAGATATTTTGAAGCTATTAACCCAGTAAGCTGCTTCAAATATTTTAATATTGAATGCATCTTTTTATCTTTTACCTAGATTTATTATATTATTATTTTCAAATGGAAACTAAGAGACATTAGAAACTTAATAATTAGATACTGATGCGAATAGATACTCATTTGAAGAGTAGGCTTGGATTGAAGAAATTTAAAGAAAAAATTAAAATTCTTAATTACTTAGGGATAGTGCTTTCTTATAAAATTCCTAGTTGGTCTTTAATAATTCATAAAATTTCATTTTTTATTGCCCAATTATTTAATAATTAGTATTTTAATACTATTAAATGCTGAACATACTAATCCAGTCAACTTATAGCAGTAGTAAGAGTAACCACAATAAAATTAAAAAAAAGAATATAAAAATAAATAAATTTACATAATGAAATCCTCATTTAATTATTTTTGAGGATGTAATATGTTGAGATTTAAAATATTTAAATATTTGAATTAGATAATTAAATGTCTATAAGTTTTTAGCAGCATCAATAAGTCACTGTCAATATAAACCCCACAGTCATGACAGCCAACCCCCAAAATGCCTAAATACTCAATAAAAATACCAAAAATATAAATGAATACAATTTTGGAGAACAAAGCATTGCTAATTAAAACATCCATGATAATTTTTACAAATTAATTACATTATAAATACTATAATCGATTGAATTCATTCTATTTTATATGCAATTTTTCAAATGATAATTTAAGAAAGAATAATAACAGAATCAAAGAGGGACTGAAAGGATTTAAAAATATAAATAAGGAAAATAAATAGTAAAAGTAGAACTTAATCTCTAATCTCATTATTATAAATAGTTTATACTTATAGCGAATTATATTTGTTATAAAAATGATCAGTAGGATCAATTAAGAACGAATTTTAATAACTAAGCAATTTTGCCAAAAACTATGGGTCAAAGTAATAACGCGAATCAATTTCAAGACGTAGTATATAATGAGGAAGAGATGAGATATAGATAGCAGCTCTAGTCTGGTTAAAATGCACCATAATAGAATCAAAATTAACTTATGGGTAGAAAAATGAATCAAGTAGCTACTATCCAGTTTGACAATCCAGCATATTTACAGTACGCTAATTAACACTTACTGCAGGAAAGTTAGTGCGATATGCCCGTGAAACAAAAGCAAGCTTTTAATTATTAGATGCATCATTAAAGCGATTCTCAGAACACCTCAAACGTAATGCATTAAGCCTCGATGAGTCATTCTTTCTCATTAAGAGATCAAATGTTTGATGGTAGTACACCAGAGAGGTTACGAGGGGGTTTCCGATCAGACACGCTTGATTCGAACGGAAATCTAATCAGAGGTAGGAAAATAGACAGTCCTTAGTTAGTAGTCGTCAGAGAATTGAGAGATCAGGAAGACCTAGAAGAAAATAATAATACAGGGCTTTTAGACAAGGATATTTTGATGCAAGTGTTCAACTCAGGGAATGAGTTAATGGAAGGCAGATACAATTTATATAACAAATAGAGAGATAGAACTAATAGTGATCAGAGAAGAAAAGCAAAGTAAAGCAGCAATGTGTAACTGCGATTAAATAAGCAATAGAGCAAAAGTGTTGAAAATCACAAGAAGAAAAGCAAATCATAGGCAATTCAGTAGAACAATAAAAACCCTGATAAGCAGATTGTTAACATTGAAAGTTTATAAGAGCAAAGGATAACTAAAATGAAATCAATGAATCTAAAAAACAATGCCACTAAGAGTTCAAGAGAAATTCGTTCTTCTATGGGATTTCATGAGTTGCTAAATTAGCTTGATAAAGATATCTCCTTATAGCAGAGCAATTAGTTTGATTTTAAAAATAAGACGACACATGATCTCTTGAAACTTGAGTTATCAGGAATTAGGAGGTAAAACAGTTCAGGTGCAAATATTGCCTTATAAAATAACTTCTTTAACAAAGCTCAAGTCAAGGATCAAGCAATTAAGCAAAAGAAGGTTGCTAATTCTCAACCAAAGCGTGAAGGAAGATCAAGATCTAATGAAAGACTCAAAACTAAAAGACCTGAAGCCATTATTAAAGGTTCAAATTCTGTTAACTAAACCGGAATTCTGCCAAAATCCATATTAAAAAAGACTAAGGCAGAATTACCAGTAAATGAGCATATCTTTCAATATAATGTGATAGAAGTGACTCCAGATAGAAATCAAAATCATTAAGGAGTCAGTTCTACAAGTTTCTTACACAGCGAACATGGAAGAGGGGTTAATTCACAAGTAGTCTAGCCTTCTTAACAATAACTTTAAAATGGTGTATATCAAAATATGGGATAGAATTAAGATAATGGACTCAAAATCCCAAAACCCCTTAGTGAGGTTTATAAGTGCTTTGATTTGTAGGGTATAGTTGGGGTCTTATTGGGGTTAGTAGAGAAAACGCAGGTTTTATGTGAATTTAATGAATATTTAATAAGTATTAGTGTACTTAATTCAAACTAATTTTATTTGCTTGTCTTTGTTATATCTCTGGAATCTTGCTCTCCTAAGTGGCACAAGTATGTCATCCAATGTTTACCTTGGATAAGAGGGAGCACTGATTATTATCATCTCAACTATCTTTTTTATTTCCTTGCATACAATTTCTTACTTAATATGCTTTTAAGCTAAA
>ARYC01000766.1:0-23998 GCA_000711775.1 Oxytricha trifallax | reverse complement strand
TTTAAAGGTCTCTTAGGCTTTGAATTAAGATGCTATCTCTTTAAATTCAATGCTAATAGACAGTGAGACCTCACAGTTCTGGAGATTTATGGAGTAGCCTTGCTATAGACGTATAATTCAGAACAGGCTTGAGTTATTCATTATATTTATCACATCCATATCGCAACTTAAACAATAAACCTATATACTCACTGTCATAAACATACCCCAAACCTCGCATATACTCACTTAAAATACTAATATTTAAACATTAAACCCCTACATAAACTATTAAAACCCTAATAAAGTATGCACTAATAGTCTACTTTTATCAATCAAAAACTCAATCAAACTACTGAAAGGGTTTTGGGGTTTTGAATCTCTACGATGATGCGATGAAAGATGAAGAGTTCAAAGTATATCTTCCTACCAAGAAACAACTCTCTTACAAACTTCCAGAAATGTGCTTCTTCTTTGGTGTTCTTGGCACTTTAAGAGAGAGCTATCTCAGAGAGATCATTGAAGAAGCTCACAAGAAACGATATTCTATCTCTCCTGAAGACTAGAAAAAGCAAGGCATTCTAATAAGCTCAGCTTGGCTAGAGGAACTTAAGAAGCATCCTTATCTTTCAAGTAAGCTTTGACATATAACTTTGTAGGAAAATCTGGCGCTGGCATATATCTTATGAGAGAGCATGCAAAGGTTCACAGAGAAAGAAAGTCGCAGACAATTTATGAGGTGAGCAAGAGGCTTTATAAAGATGTCTAAAACAGATGAAATGAACATAGATGCAGGAGCTGGCATTAAGAGAAGAAATATGGGCCCAAGCAAGCTATAAGAAGAGGAGAAGAAAGAGAAGCCAAACCCCTTTATGGGTTAGTTTAATATGTGAACTTATTGTTTCATTTAAATCTAAAACTTATTTATAAACATTCATTCTTCCTTCTCTCGCACAAACTGTTGTCTTATCTACGCTTGCTCTCTACAGCTGCTTTGAATTAAGTCTACTGTATGATAGGCAAGTCATGCATAAGATGATACAGCAGCAGCTTCTTGTAGTGAGTCTTGATTTTACTTCAGTAGAATTCAATTCAATTAAATTATGGGCTTTAAGGAACGTTGTATACAGGAGTTATGTTTAAGTCTTCATAAACTTTCTTAGACTCCTTAGTCTTATGAACTGAAAGGTTATCAACAAACAGAATAATCTCTTGGTTACTATACTTCTCTCTGAGCTTATGCAGGAACTCTATATACTACTCTCGCTTAATAAAGCGAGGGTGAATAACATAACTCTTATGCCTGAATCTTCACTTATACCAGCTAAAATTGCTTGGGTGACTACCTTCACTTTTTAATCATAGACTTCTATATTATCATACTTCTTTTACCAAGACTTATTAATAAAGGTGTTGAAGGTGAATACAGCTTCATCAGCATGTATGAACTTGATGTTATTAGTAATAGCCCTCTGCATTTAATCATATATATAATTTAAATTATAACTATAAAATGTAAGAGTAAAGTCATTTACTCTCTTCAATCTGTTGACAGTCTTTAAAGTAATACCATTCCTTTAATAAATATTTGCGATAGTCTATGGTGAGATACGCATGTCAGGAAACTTGCGATGAAACATCACAGCTCGCTAGTCGAGTGGAAAGTGTGCCCAATACTTTAAAATCTTCAAGTCGCAGAGGTAGTCAATATGGTGCTGTGATAACTTATATTTTCTTGCAGGATGCTTTTTCAAGTGCCTGAGTTAAAATGCTAAACAGCTAACAAACAATGGTACATAACTGTTGAGGCACTCTTGCACAGGAGCTTTGCAATAGCTGCATAATTCATTACTGGTATGACTAAGTCTATATTAATACTTGTGTCTTACCTAAGCTTGAGAAGTAAATCTAAATATTACTCATCATAGATAGACCCTAAATTTCGCTAATTTCTATTTCTCATCTTGCAAATTTGCCTAATTTCTCTACTAACCCCTATAAGACCCCAACTATACCCTACAAATCAAAGCACTTATAAACCTCACTAAGGGGTTTTGGGGTTTTGAATGAATCTAAAACAATCAATTATGATAGAAATTAAAGCTATAAGTAATCGTAGAGAGGGAGTAATATTAATTTACTTTAAGCTTATGAAAATTAAGGGCCTGTCAAATCCAGAAATGGCATGAATTCAAATCATTTGCCCTACAAATCTTAAGGTTAGCCATCAATGAATGCCTAAAATTCAAGCATTTCAAACTTACCACCATCTAAAAGAATTGATCAAAGAACTGTTAATGATGGTAAGCACTCTAGAAACGTGAGTTAGTAGTTCGAGGATATCAATGATAGGAAAGATCTACAATAAATATATAGCAAGTTCTTCCAAATCCCTTAACTTAATCATTAGCAATCTTTAGATTCTAATGTTACAAGCAACTATTTAATAAAAAGCATTTTTAACTTTAGCATTCATGAATTGCAGAACTTTAGTTTATAATGCAACTATAAACAGCCATTTTAGCTTTTTGACATTAAGCAGAGCAACTCCTAATTGAGCGGACAGCACAATAATCAAAACGCCTTCAAGGACTACATCTAAAACTAATTCTTTATAAACTCTGACACAAATTCAAATGCCATAAATATCTCAAGTACTAACCCTCAAAACAAGTCTGATTACTACCAACTAAAAGATCAAATAAGTATTAAGAATGTAAGAAAAACTCCAATCAAAAATATGGACAGTTCAAACTCTCTTTGCAACATGAATGACAGCATCGATAGTAAATCTTATGAGTATAATGAGTCAAGTTTATATAACAATGTGAGGTAGGTCATAAGTAAACTTGAGCAGAGGAATATGAGTGTTATTAGCAAATTAGTGCCGAAATCAAACTTCAAGCATATCAATTCGTATTTAGCAAATAATAAAATGATAAATAGTAATGGGAATAACTCAGGCAAGCAATGATTCTTATAAAAAATGAACTATGATAAAATATCAAGGAGATTATGAGTTATAGAAATTACTTTCGTAATTTGAACAAAAACAGGCTTCATAAATAGGCCTGAATTATAATTTATGATTATTAGAAGTATGGTAAATATTGATAGTTTGATAAATTGACATAATGATTTCCTAATTTCTTAAAGTATATTTATTTAACAATTAAATGATTTTAAGTTCTAACTACACATATAATTTATAAGACTACTCACAAACTAATCCCAATTTGAATCGATTTCTCGATCTTTATTATTGTAAAAATGTGTTATTATTATTCTTTCATGTTCACTTAACGAATCCGTATTTCTTGGCAAGGTCCAGGACGGTAAGCTCCTTTTTATGAGTGAATTGAAGGAATTGGGGATTTGGGCCCTTGTCAACATGTAGGTGGTCCCAATTCTCAGGATATGGACCCACAAATGAATTATTCATGTTCTTACCTTCTGCGATATCCCTAAATTGCAATTACTTTATAATATATTTTCATAAACCATATTAATACAATTTAATGCTACTTTGTTATGAGATTATATTTAATTAAATAGCAAATCCCTATATTCCTTTGGATTTTATAGCTGAATTTCAGCTGTCTCTTCAGTTTCATCTCTATTTAAATTTGTAATAAAAGTATGTACTCTATTATATAGTAATTCATTAAAATAATATCTATCAGAAAGATATGGATTGTCATTGTCATCTTCTAAATCAGAGAAAAATGAGCGATTATTGTCTTCAATGTCTCCTCCATTCATTTCGAAGTCTGTCATTTCTAGTTTAGACATCTCCTCACCAGTTTTGAGATAATTTATCAAATGCTTAACTTTATTGAAATATCTAAATGTTCGACAATTAATTCATGAATTGACTCATTAAAATGTAATAATATTAAGTTAGAGGCTCCTCAATTGCCTCTCTTAGTATAGTCTGTCTCTCTACATACTCCTAAAATTCTTCGTCGTTCATTTTTGCATTGTATATCTTTGCCATTTTTAGCCAGGGATGATCAAGCATAGACTGTGCACTGGCTCTTTTCTCAGGGTCCCAATGAAGCATAGGAACCAAGAAATCTGCAAAAGCTTGTGCTTTTATGAATATAATTTTAGTTAAGAAATCTAAAAACTATTGTGGAAATAAAAAGTTCATTATTATTGATGCTTCAAGTTCTTTGAATCTATACTTTTCAACAAGCACTTTCTTGAGTGGCCAGAAATTTAAACCACGAATTCGACGTAGATTTCCTTGTCTATCGAAGAATTTCTTATATCTCCTACCTGATAAAGCCAGGTCTCTTGGCATTCTTAAATATATTACATTGTATAAATTGATAAAATACATTTTGTATCATTAAATTAAAAAAGACAAAATTATTATGAATTAATATTAATAAATTCTTCCAAGTAGCTCCATCATCTAGGCTAGGTGATCATCATCCTTTCCATAAGTCTTGCCCTTTCTAGGCTCAAACAAAAAGTCACCAGTTGCCATTTCAAATATCAGGCAAGCGAAAGACCAAATCATAAACCTAATTTATTAATATAAGCTTATTTAAAATACATTATTGTCTTTATTTAATTAATAATAGAAATAAAAATATAATTATATAATTACACTATTTTAAAAGAAATTATGAATATTGAATATCAGCAGATGCACTATATTTAGAGCCAATAATGACTTCTGGTGATCTATACTAACGAGTCTGTATCTCAGTTGAGAAATATCTGTTAATTGTATTAATAAATATTATTATATTTATTTTTAAAAATGATGATAAGTCCAGCACCCATTGCCTAGATCACAAATTTTCAATCTCAATGTTTCATCCAATTTAGGCCCACGCTTCTTAGCTTTGTCTTCTTCAATTTACTATTGCATAATTCGAGGGTCTAATTGGTTTAGATTGAGAATTGGTATTCCATTTTATGTCATATTATGCAATATTTATTTGCCTTCTGGAGCATCATTAAGTTGAAAAGCAAATTAATTAAGATTATTTTCCAAATAAATTTACTAATGTGATAAATAATTTGATTAAGTTGAGAGAGTGCTGCTCTTTGAGATTACTCAAACTTTCTGCGATAAAATAAGTATTCATTAAGAATTTAACTGTTACTTTTGTACTCATTTGTATCTAAAGTATATCTCTGACCATGCGCTAATTATGTCATAATCATCTAGAATTATTATTATTTTAATATTAGTATTATTAATTGATCCAGAAAATTTTGTTTGAAATAATATTAAAAATTCTTGTTCATTTTCAAATACAGTTTCTGAGTCAGGTGAAGGTATATACTTCATCCTAGGCAACGAGTAAGGTTTGGGCACTTCCACATACTACTCAAGCATGTCATTCAATTACCGCATTTAACCAGGGTTCAAATTTCTCAATTAAAAGTCAATCTATTTTTGTTACTAGCTCTATGAGGCTTAACTTTCCTAATGCGAACTTTATCTATAATCAGATGTTTGTTACGTGGACTGCTTTGATATCTAATCATGTGCTTTGACTTATTACTGCTGTTTATTTTCGTTTTTATTGTTGAATGTTAAGTCTTTCTTGTTTTTCTTTTTCTTCTTGCCACCCTAAGTTGTGGTGGCTTATGCATTTTCTTATTCTTTGATATTCTGGGAACTTGAAGTGCCATTTATAAGCTTATTGTGATAGTGAGGCTCGTTTGGACTTAGAGTAGTTTCTTAACCGTGATTATAAGGCTTTCTTTCAAGGGTTCCTTCGTCTCCTTCAGTCTGCAAAGTAAATTTAAATTTTATTACAATGAAAAAAAGTGTAAATCATTTATTTCCAAATCTCTATATAAAAATATTTAAGTTTATTACTCTCAATATTATTCTACTATTGTTATAGCAAACCCTTCTTCTCCTTCTTTCTTTGTTTTTGCCTCTTCTTTTTCTCAGCTCTTTTATTCTTTTCCTGATTTTGTTAATCATCCTCTTGTTACCCTTTCCTCCCTCTGAAGCTCTTAGGGTCTAACCTAGCTGCACAAGAAATTTATTTAATTTCATCTGGTTGATGATACATTTTCGTGGTAGTCAGCTGTCCTCTCTAAGCAATTTCTTAGACTTCTTTCTCTGTTAAGCATAAATTCACATTTTCTGGCTTGAGGTCGGTGTGAATGATCTTACACACTCTGTGTAAGTAATCTAAACCCATTAAACACTGTTTTGCCATGATTCGGACAAGGGGAAGTGGGGCACCTTTGTAATTGTAACGTTTAATTACTTCAAGCAGGTTTATTCCAAGAATTTCAAATACCATTACGAAATGCTTGCCATGAGGTCCATGATGCACAAGACAAAAATAAAATGATCCTTCAATTCTTAAAATTAATGAAATAAAAACTTTAGAAAATATAGATTTGATAATATATTAAGGCAATTAAGTAATTAGACTGCGTAACAATCATTTCCAGTAACTCCTTTAAGTTTTTCAGGATTATCCACATAATATTTCTTCAGACTATTCAACCATTCAGGCTTCATCCAATTAGATGAGGCCTAGTCCAATATTTCGACTTCATCAAATGCAGCCTCTAGGTAGTGAGGTGCTGATCTTTGTATTTTCAAAGCCACATAAGTATTGTAGTGAATATCTTTAGCTAGCCATACTGTTGAGAAATGACCCCAACCTAGTTTCTGAATAATCACATACCTCTCGATCAAAATTTCTCTGTAACAAACATTTGTTATCATTAAGAAAACTTACCCGACATGCATAGGATGATAGCCCCCTACTTTATAATCAGCCATGCCTTCGTCCTCAGAGGAGTCAGAGTCTTCATAGCTATAATGTTATAAAAGATACAAAAAACTTACAAAGAGGCACCAAGTTTGTATTTTAGTGGGGTAGAGTCAAGCGCTATTTCATCTTTCCCAAATATTCTCTTACCATCTGCGTCAAAATTGGCTCCGTTTTAATTCGCGCTCTGATGGTTATTTAAAATATAGATCTATATTTATATATTTCTATATAGGATTTTAATTGAGTTATTGTTTGCATCATTATTCTGATCACCTTGCTTCTTCTTTTTCTTGTTTCTCTTGCGTTTTTTCTTGCCATTTACGTTAGATGGTCTTCCCTCTACATCTCCTCCTTCATCTCTATTGTCATTCATAAATCCATCAGGGGCCTCTCCGTCATCATTATCCTAAGAATGAAATGGGTTGCCTTCGTTTATGTGCTGCTGTAACAAATACTGTAATTGCTTCTTATTTGCCTTCGTTGGATAGATTTATTCTTGAAGCAATTCGTCCAGTTAGTCGTGGATATTCATTAAAATATTATACAAAAAAAGTATGGACAATATATATAAAATAAACACGCAGAAGTTTTCATTAAATTTGTGATTTTACTGAGAGAATAAATCTTCTTGAAGTTTTTAGTGTGCTTTCATATTATTTGATGATTTAATTTAAGCCATTTTATAATTCAATTTTAAATTATCGAAATATTATACAGAAATATTGATAAAATTATAGTCTTTTAATCTTCTATATTCATAACACCGCTATAATTTTAATAATTTCTAGGGTATAGAATTTTTTTTTGAAATTAAATTTGAAGTAAACACATAATTTGACAAAATCCCTATACTAGTTTTTAAGTATTTGAAAACTTTAAATTTTCTTGAGGATTTTATTTATGCGAATAATATGTTTTCATCATTTTTTTTAAAGCTTCATTTCCTAGTGATCTCAAATAGCGAGATTGAAACCACCACCAGTGAATCTCTACACGGGTGCAGTCATTTGCTTGATGCTGTTGCCTTTGTCCAAAATCTTGTGGGCTTCTCTTTGTTACTGTTCTCTTCTCTTCTGCTCATAGTAAACTATAACTATTACAAATATGAATGAACATAGTTTAACGAGATTTGATACGTGCATTAACAGATGAGATATTCATTATGGAATAATGATGATAAAATTGAGTGGAGTTTACTTTCTCTTCATGTCTTGGAGTTCTCTGGTGAGTCTCTCAATTTCATACTTGTACTCGTTAACCTGAGCTTGATACATGTTCAATTCTGCCGCCATTGCCTTCATCTGTCTGGTCTTCTCTTTCAAGTTTTTATATTAATTATGTAACTTTACATAACACAAGGATTTCATGAATGTTCCCCTGTTTCTTTTTAGATAAATTAATTATGATACTCAAATTTTGTTGATAAATACTCAATTGCTCAGCAACTTCTGGACCAGGTTGTCTAGCCAAGAGATTCTTCAACTCAATGTACAATTTCTCCTTTTCTTGAATGACAACATCCTTCTCCACAACTTCTTCAGTTTTCTTGATCAATCTCTTTTAAAGAGTTTGGATCTTCTGGAGCATTTCCAAATAATATAATAAAGATTAGAGCATGAATAGGCAAAATTCCCCAAATGAATTAGGAAAATATTTCCCAGGTGTCTGGGTCAGTACCCTCAAGCTTTCTCCATCTGTGATAGTTGAGTGGATTTTCAAGTTCTTCTGAGAGTGCTTTCACTTAGAGTCTCTCTGTCAACAGTTGCTATTGCAAGTTGTACACTTCCTTTCTCAAGTCACCTATTTGAGAATGATTAAAACAAATTAAATAAAAAATGAGAAGCTTATGACTTGACAATTCTTAACTCTGATTTCAAATCAGCAATCTTGAACTTCAAAAGTCTGATATCTTCCAATCTCTCTTGATATTTCCAATTTTATTTAAAATTCTATACATCTATACCTTTAGTGATTTATATAGATCTTTTTAATTAATTTTGATATTGGACCTCACCCTTGGCAAGAGTAGACTGAAGAATCTTAATCTTTTCATACAACAAAGCCAGCTCATCGTTTCTTCTAATCAACTGAGTACCCAATATGTCTCTCTCATTGATAACATTCTAGTAATCTTTCTTGAGTTTCTCATGCTCTTCGTGTGCTTCCTTGATAATGTAAGTGAGCTTTTGAATTTCGTTCTCTAGCTTGGTCTTGATCTATCTGGCCTCATCGTTCTTCTTCTTTTCTGATTCTAGTTGACCCTTGATCACATCGATATCCTTCTTGGCTACTGCTAAGTCGTGATGCTCGTTAGTCAAGGCTTGATCTTTTGCCTCAATTTCATCCTTCAATTGAGAGATTAGTAAAAAAAAATCCTTTTTTTGCCAATAAACATTGGTATATGTAATTTTATGTGTATGATCAGATATTTTCAAACACAAATAAAAATATAATAAGATCTAATGAGAAGCAATCTTGAACTTTCTCTTGAGTTCAGCGACTTCATCCTAGGCCTCAATTAAGTTCTTGGAGTAGAGATTTCTGTCTGAACGCACAGCCTCATACAAGTTCTGCTGTTGCTTCAATTTGCCCTCAAACTCTATGTTCTCCTTCTTCAACTCACTGATTAAGTTCTTTTAAATATATTTTACATTGATAGAACTTATCAGAAACTATTATGATAGTACTCATGTTTATATAAATTATACTATGTTCTTCTTGAGCTTAACTTCTTCAACCATTTGCATGAGATTGGCGTTTGCTTTACTGGCTTCATGTGAGAACTTATCTCTTTCCTTCTCCAATTTAGAGATTCAAAATATTGGAGAATTTACTCTAATACATCTTACAGTTGCTTATTCAATCAAATGCTTATAATATATTCAAGATTGACTTGAGGAGACTGGCTATGTTTTCCTTGTCAGCCTTCTTCTCTTCATTGAGTTTCTTGACTTCATTCATTTGGTTGATGAGTTCCTCCTTGTTCTTCTGGTTGTCCTCCTCAGCCTTGATGATTGACTTCTTCATCATGTCTCTATCTCTGATCAAGTTTATGATGTATATTTTATTGCAGTTTATGATTAAAACTAGTGTAGATTAAATTAGTTATTAACACATTCATTTATTAAACCCCTAAATACTATATAATAAGTATCTAAAAGTAATGATAGTTAAATGATAGTCATTAAATCTAAATAAAAATTATATAGTATAACATATTAATTAAAATGATGTTTGACTTCTCTCCATCAGTTTACTTTCTGAGATACTCGATTTCTCTGGTTAGAGCATTAACACCAGCCTTGGTGATGTTCTTCTCAGTGAATGCCTCCATCTTCTCCCTGGACATCTTGTCTCTGTCGTTCATGATCTGAGTGTTCTCTCTCATCAAGTTCTTGTTCTCCTTCTCCAACTGCTTTAACTTGTTTCTGGCTTCACTCAACTCCAAGTCAGTCTGATTGAATTTAGAAATGAGGTTGTGCTTGTCTTTTTCAAATTGACCAGCAATCTCCTCCAATAAAAAGTATTCTAGATTTGCTGTTAGTTTTTTTCAAACAATATAGGAAGTACGTGAATTAAGTCTGATGAATAAAAGATATACTAATTCCAGTTTCTTGTACTCAGCAGACTTCATAGCATACTTCTCAGATCTCTCCTTGAGTTAAGCTTCTAGATTGGTGATTTTCTTGTTTAAGTTTTCAATCTCAGTGTCTTTCTTTGTCTTTTCGTCCTTCATCTTTTCAATCACGGACTCCTTGTCTTTAAATAATTTACTTCTACATTGAGAATTGATCGTATTTATAAAATTATACATGTATTCTAATTAAAATCTTAGAGAGTACCTTGGAGGTTTTTCTTTTCCTCCTCAGCGTATTTGTTCTTACGCTCCTCACGAGACTTGTCGTCCTTGAGCTTTTCAATCTCGTGTCTGTACTTCTCTATGTCGTCCTTCTCCCTGATCAAGTCATTGTCAAATTATACCCCCACCCCACTCAAACCCCAGAATATTAATTAATCCATAACATATATGCAACAAACATTCTCTAACTTGTGGATTCTTTCCATGAGAGAAGTCTTCTGAGTGTCCAAGTCATTAATAGTTTCAGTCTTTTAATCGCATTCTTTCTTTAATTCTTCTCTTTGTCTCATGAGGTTGTGGACTGTGTTGTCTTAACCGATACTCAACCCTGAACCTTGCTCTACAATCTTGTTCAAGTGAGCTATTTCATTTCTCAAATCTTTTAATTATATTCAAAATTTAAAATAACAAATATTCTCATTTTATCACTTCTAAAACTAAACTTGACATGTCTATGAATCACAGTCAAATTTACATCTTAAACATCATATTATTCTTTTAAATACATTAAATCTTGGATGATCTTTCTAGCTTTCTCTTCCTTTTCCTTGGCTTGTTCAACCAATTTCCAGGCCTTATCAACTTCCTTTCTCAAAATTGCAATGGTTTGAGAGTCCTCTTGAGTGAGCTTGATAGCTGCCTTCACTCTGGCTGCGTTTTGCAAGATTGTATCATTCAAGTCTTTGCATCTATAGAGATTGAAAGTTAAGTCAAAGTTTTACGGGTTTTAAAATATATTAATATATCACAATAGGTTTGAGGGGATGATTTATTATTAGCATGAGTGATGTTTAAAAATTGATTTACAGATATGTTTTTTGGAGATTTTAATTGAAATAAAATTTGAATTAAGAAGAAATACCAAATTATTAGATTTAATTGGTAGGTTCCAAAATGAATAAAATTAAATTAAGTATAAATATAAAATATGTTCCCTCAAACCTTAATAGAAATAAACAATATGGCCGTTGTGGCTAATTTTAAGGGATATGATATTATTATATGTTAATAGTAAAATTAAGTCTTATTTTTTAATAGCATAAATAAATTGGCAATAATGTCATAATCATTAATATACATACCCCTTTAAAATTTTTATAATAAAATGGTAACTGTACCTTTTAACAAGACGTTTTTCTGACTCATATGATGTCTTAAGTGCTCTATGCAACTTTTCATACTCATTTCTGAATCTTTCCATGCTTTGGTCTCCAACTAATTCTTGAAGGACCTAAAAACAGTCAGATAAGGATTTATTATTTGAAACATTAAAAATAAACAACGGCACATTTGAATTATATAATTTTTATATATACTTCCTCATAAAAATTTCAATAAAAATTAATTGGGAAAATTGTAGCAAGTTCAAATAATTTAAAACTAATCATTTTTATTTGCTTTTCTGTTAAAATATTTCATAAATTTATGAATGTGCATGTGAAACTATATCTTACCTCCTAGAAATCCTTCTCTAGAGCTTCATATGAAGCTGGGTCTAGTCCCATGTCAACGAAGTCATTACTGAGGCCTCCTGCACCTCCATCCTATATATAACAGTTTAATTTCCAAACCCATAGATTAAAAAACAATTTTATCTTACAACTTGTGCCATTTGCTAAGTTTGTTACAAAAATATATTTTATTATTATTGATAAAATAGAAAAAGATAGGAATTTTGATAAATTAATTAGAAATTAAATATTTAAAACTTGGTCATAAGTCCCAGGCTGTTCGAATGATCAAGAACGAAAATGTTGCTAATAGTGATAGTAAGCAGCAAATCTAGCTATAGAACCAATAACTTAGCTTCAAATCGATTTCTTTGTTGTTGGACACTATTCTAACGCTTACAGTGCAATTGTTGACAACTTCTCTAAGCTATTGGTGCCAATACTAGCAGCTACTGGAGATATACTGCGATGAGAGTGCTTTATGATGGTGGGAGTGAGAGCTGAGAATGTTAAATGGACAATTCAATGTTAATGGGTGCAAAACGTAGTGATTCATGCTCGTTATTGCTAGGAATGCTATGTGATGGAACGAAACGACAGTGATTGGCTATAGCTACGAAGTTGGTGTCTCGAATGCGCGCAAGCGAGGGAGGTTGTGATGGTTTGGAAGGTTTGATTGATTTAAACTTAAACTTAAAAGTGTAATATGTAATAGTTCGTTTTAAAAGCTAATCTAATCAATTACACGCTCGTCGTCGCGATTCTTGCTGTCCTTAGCCACTCTTGGTAGGTTGTCGATTGTTGCCAACATTTGCCTCAAACGAAGCCGTGCTTGATGGTGCTGCACCACTGCTTCACGCTGAAGGCCCAGAGCTTGTTCACGTCAGTCTTGGTCATGGCTTTCAGAATCTGCGAGAGGCGTTTTACGAGGTGGATCCTATAATGGGTTAAGCTTACTGTACTTACTTGCTGTCTGCCTGCTCCTATCGAAGGTGCCTCTTGATGTAGGAGAACAACTGCTCGATCGGGTTGAGCCAGGGCGAGTACTCGGCGTTGAATAGCACTGTCACCTTGAACTTCCTGGCTGTAGCCAGCACCTCCGAATACTTGTGAATGACTGCGTTGTCCATGAGCAGCACGATCCTTTTCGATGCGAGGTCCTTGTCAGTGCGCAGCTGGCGCAGGGTGTGATAGAGGAAGTTCTCGAACAGCATGGCGTCGAACGCGCCCTCGATGACCTGACTCGAGATCAACCTGTCCTTGGTGATGGCCGCCACGAAACTCATGGAGAACTGCTGCCGCTTTGTCGCCTTCTTCGCGATTGAGAGATTCCTTGCCAAGACCCCATACTTGCCTAGGCGTTGGTTGGCTTGTTGGCGCACCGTTGCGGTGGGTGTGTACTACTATAGCGATTCGATGCAACTACTACCAATGTTCGCTATAGCTGCTTGCTTCTAGAGCTTACCTGCTTAACTTGTTTCTAAACCTACTATAAGATAGCTTAAATTGGTAGAATTTGCTTACTTTACTATGAATACTCTCTCATTTAGTTGCTGCTCCCACCCCTAATCGATAGCTGTAGACGTTTAGGAGTGATTGGAATCCTGCTTCTACTGCCTGCAACGCCTGAAACTTCGCTGCCCTTACGTTAGGTGGATTGCAACCTCAGGCTGGCCAGGTTCTGAAGCAATGGAGCGAGCGCCGACGACGACTTGAGAGGGGTTTCTGGCTAGCTGCGAGCCTTCTTGGAGGAGCTGCAAATTCTGATGGCGTCGAAGCGATTCTGCAGCGATGCGTGCTGAGCACTGCCCTCCGGGTCTTCCAGGATAGGTGATAGCTGAGTGTGTCTCTGATTACGACCGATTTTCACAGGAGTAGCAGCAATGCTCTCCCCTCTCGCACCCAGGATACGCTGTTCCTAAGTGTAAGATTTCCAGCATAACTTTGCAAAGATCGATTTCGAGTTTGGACTCTCGAGAGCGGGTGGATAACTTCCAGGTGCTGTTCCTGTTCTGGAGCTTAGGCTGGTCTAGTCTTGCTTACTGGCGATTGTTGAGGAGAGTGCCTGAGGTGTAAGAGAGCTTCGTTGGTTTAGGATTGGAGGGGAAGTTGATGCCCAGCACGACCGATGTCCACTTCACTGCAGTCTTCTCCTATGGCTTCAGAGCACTCTGCTTGATCTCTTCGTACTCCTTTGATTGCAGAGAAACCCATAGTTAAGAATCGATTACGATGAGAAAGTGTGATGAGAAGGACTCTAAGCTGACGATTCGTCAAAACCTATAGAGTTCGACAGCGATTCCATGTATGAAGGGGTTTCGGGGTTTTGAAAAAAATTGAAATTGAAATAAAATTGCTATTAGGCAATATAGAAGTTATCAGCGAACAGGCGTGAGCGCTGTTGATAGAGGTATAGTGTATGAAAGATTAGATATTTAACATGTAAAATTTTAATTTCATTCTCACGAACTGATTCGAAATCACTCCAGCTCATAGATCCACTCCTCCTTGTTCCCCTTCACGATCAAGTAAGCGATTGCACTCTCGAAGCAATGAGGCTTCATCACGGTTCCCATGTTGAGGGCCTTCCTCAATCTCGCCATTCTATGCTGCAGGTGTGGTGGAAGCAAGTTCTAGGTCTGAGTCTTGCACTTGGCAGCTTTCTTGGAAACTTGACTCCTTAGGTACTGTATAGTCCCTTTGTGGACTTTAGTTGCTGGGTGAAGCAGGTGGCATATCAAGTTTTCATACCTCTTGGCGATCGCTAGCAGTTCTTCGCCCTTGCTGGTCTTGACGTGATGCTCTCTAAGGGACTTGTTCTCATTCAACCACTGCCTGAGGTACGTGATGAGGCACTGATGCTGTAATGATGTTGACTTGTAAGGGAAGCTCATAAAATGGTTTACCAACCTCTGGAACACCATTGCCATGTACCAGCCTTGCTCAAACAAGATCTTTGCATTCGAAATCTGCTTTGACGAAGGCTAGTAAGGAAGCTAGCCCTTGCGGGGTCTCTCCTTGAAGGTTCCAGGCTTCCAGCTAATGTGAGTTTTTAAGTGGATGAAGCTGAACTTCGAGCAGCCAAGGTAATCGAAGATATCGGTGTCAATTCGCTCATTCGTTTTCAAGACTTCAAGCGCCTCTGCACAGTGGGGATTGCTCTCGTCAAAGTATGCTGTGAAAGCATTGTTGACACTCCTTACCAGCTAGCTGTTGAGGTATGACTCGAAGATGGAGCGCTTGGTCTCTTGCAGCAAGTCAAGGACTTTGGAGTTTACAAACTCTATCGAAGGTATGACTAGGTTATGATATCTTACTTTAGGACTACTCTTTGATTCTGCTATTTAATAAGTAAAGCATGGCTTGCTTGTAAACCAAGGATTTCAGCTGGTAAATTTGCTCTGGGTACAGTTTCACGTCGAGCGTCAAGCATTCGAAGTACACCCCTTGAAGGATCTCGCCTCTTGCGAGCAGTTGGTGCTGCTTGGCTACCTATACTAGTCAAATTCAGATTAAATTACCTGCTTTGCTGGAATGGAACATCTTGCAATGGTTTGAGAGTGCTAAGGATCTTCCAGTGAGGCTTCACCTTCAGTTGCAGCTGCTTGAACTCCCATGCCTTCTCTGGGAAGTTGAATACATCTCTCTTATCAACCTCTTGAATCAATTGCACAATCTTAGGGGACTTCACTTTATGAGCTTTCTTGTCTCTTGGTGTCGGAGCCTCCTATATTGGCTGCACATCTAGATCTTGGTAGCGCTCTTGAACGAATGCTTGCTCGAGCTTCTAGTTTTCTAACTCAAGGTTGACAGTATGCTAAGCTGCAATGTGCCTCTTGAGGTTTTTCATGAGAAAGCTTCTACCACACATCGCGCACTCTACCTACTGGAACTGGCTGGCAGCATTGGCATACCTAGTATTGAAAATGAAAGGATGTACTCTTACTTTTGCGATACTGCCCTCTGCGCTTGTCCCTTCTGCTTGCTTTGGAGGTATGGAATCATCTCGCAATTCAACTTAATTATAGCTTTAGAGGATAGACTAGCATTACTATCTTTGCACCAAGCGCTCTCAAGAGTACCTATAGCCAGTCCTGTCAACAGCAATGAAAAGTATCAAAATTTAGCTAAGGGAACTCCTTAGGTATGAGGGTCTGTATTGGTTTTTGTTGTACTTTACCTGCTTATATAGGAGGCATGACTGGCAGTGGCGTTGCAGGTGTGGAAGCATTCATGGATCCCATAGTGAGGTGGCGAATGATTGAGCGCTTCACTCTTATAGAAGCATAATTAGTTTAGTTTAAGTTGATTGAATTTAAAATTATAAATTTAACTATATATACCTATTATAAATCACTCTTTTCATCAATCCACCTACCCTAGCACCTCCTATCATGCCACTATCATGCCAACCAAGCATATGCTAACGTTTAACAAGCATATCCGAATGCCTGAAATCAAAAACATCAATCATACAGCGGGTATAGAGGTTTTGGAGAAGTTATCTTGAGCAAGTGAAAACCCAACACTCGAACTTTCAGATCGGTAGGTCGGCCACACAAATTTCTGATTTGGCCTCAAGACCCAACGACCCCTCCTCATTCCCTCGGATGCTCCTAGGAGTTCAACTCGACCTCTCAGATCACTCCCAAACCTATTTCTAAAAATCAGGAAGATGGTTAGCAACATTACTGATACCATTTGACTAAGAAGAAGTGGTCGGAACCGCGGATTTAGAGGGGTGGTTATTATAATAATATCGGCTAGAACCAAAACTACTAGTACTATCACTAACGGAATGTAGAGTATGACTTATGTGATTTTGTGAAATCGATTTTCAAGAACCCTCCTCTCCCCACCACCCCAACTCAAATGTCGATAATACTCATGATAACACCAAGATAGGAGGAGAGCACCCGATTGGTGGTAGAAGTGGAGATAACCTACCTAGAAATGTCGGGGGCGTCCAAACCGACCGTTTTGACCTAGAAATCGCCTTAAAACAGCCTCCTCGGGCTTGGCGACACCCTAGCTCGAGCCCATGCGATCAGACGTGCCACCAATACGACTAACATGAACTATCTATGCATACAACACCAATAACAACCGATTCGAGTAGACCTGAAGCAATAGGGGGTGTGCTAGGCTTGAAATACCTGCTTGAGAGGGTCCCTTTTGGCCTTAGGAAGGGTGAAGTGGAACTTTTCCAAGACCCTCTTTGAGACATTGGCTTCGCTACCTATGCTCCTGACTTCGTGAACTTTTGGTAGGATAACTAGATATTGCTGCTAATGACTCGAAAACCTCAACCAGACATGTAAGTGGTGGCAGGGGACGCATCAAGACCATCCGACCTTCCCGAAATACTCGTCCCTCCACGATTTCAAGGCCAAAATGAGCAAATTGAGCTAAAATTGTGAAGAAAACGACTCAAACATGCCTTGCTACGGCTCCAACGCTCGCAAGCAACCCTTCCCCAGTGCAATGAACACCAGAGATTGGCTGCCCTGGCCAGAGGACCGCTCGGCAGCGAAGGAGGGCTGCTCAAGGTAGGTCGTAGCCAGCCTATAGCCAACACCAAGACCCCGAGAGACGTTAAAATAGACTATTAGAAGGCAACGAACTATTCACTGTGAGCAAGGTTTATAAACCCCAACTCACCACTTAGCTTGGGCAGCGAAGGAACGAACACTAAACTAACTCAAACAAAGTCAAACCAACAACATCCAAACGCTCCAGAGGAGCAAGCGCGCATAGAGTACGCCTACAGTAGGTTAAGGAGGTGAATAGCACTTACCAGTTACCAGCACTAACAAACAAGTATAGTATAGTTTCGTTGAGCTCAGACCAGCTCTTAAGTCTTAGGTCAAAACTTCAAGTTGTAAGCCACAACCAGCAACAGCCCTGCAGAGCCCCGGCGAGGGTACAGCCTGAGAGGTCTTACGTCTCTTCAGCCGTCAGGGTGTGTACCCCAGCACCTCTGGGGGGGACTACGTACAGCAGCTTAGGATTGCTGGGTTTTGATAATTTATCTCAATAATTTAGTAAAATCAAAGCAAAAGTTGAAATAGTAGCTCAAGAACCATAACAAGTTAGTAATTCTCAGTATCCACAAAGTTTCTTGAAAGTAAGAAATTGCTAAAATTATCACAAAATTATCTAAGCATCTCAACATAAACCCCGATTTTTCCAAAATTTCTACAAAAAGTTTAGAAAATTCTAGAAAAGTTCCAAATTTTGGAATTTTACTTACTTTAGTTTGATTTTAATAATCTTATAATTATTTATAGATTTTTTTAGCATTTAGGCCAGGTTGAGAGAGATGCTGGGTGGAACTCCCAGCAACGCTATAGGTCAGGTAGAGAGGCAGTGTGGGTGGAAGCCCCACAATTCAGCTCCAGCACCATCAACTTTTTTAATAATCATTTTTTAGGCATTTTAGGTCAAGCAGAGAGAGAGGCTGGGGTGAAACTCCCTGTAAACTATAGGTCAAGCTGAGAGGCAAGATTGGTGGAAGCCCAATCAAAATCAACATTCAAAAAATTTATAGGTCAAGTTTAGAGAGAGGCTGGGGTGAAACTCCCTGCATTTTAGGCAAACTTAGAGGGGTCTAGTGGGTGAAAGCCCCACTTCAATCTAAATGATTATGTTTGATTAGTTTAATTTATACTTTTATTCTTTCATTATTCTTAGGTTTAGGGCTGTCTGGTCTGCTTTCTCTTACTTCTCCCTAAGTTGGTCTGAGCTCAGCTTATGTCTGGGCAGACGATCAGCTTTCAATACTTTCAAATCGTAAATTATCATAGTATAAACCCCAAAACTTTCAAAGTTTTCGATAACCAGCGATTTAAGTTTTTAGTTTTTACTTTAGTTACCAAAAGCCTCTCTCTTAGTTTCCCCAAACCTCAAATCCAAGTATTTCATGTAAATTAGCTGTTTAGGTCTCAAACTAATTTTACGATAGCTGATGTCGGCATGTGCAAGGTATAAACCCCAAAACCCTATGGGTAAATTTCGTTAAAATCGAGGAGAAAGTTTTTGGATTTTGGCTGAATTCTACTTACTCTTTAGTGTTGCCAAAGTTAGTTCAGTCAATGTAGCTTGCGAAGCACTGTAGTTCGCTTGCAGCACCACTCAACGCCAGCTTCCCAGCCCAACACTTCGTGCATCTTCACCACTCTTGAAGAGCCCCTTGTGCTTCCACTCATTTCTTCGCCCTCCCTCCTTCCACACGAAACTCTCCTTGTCGATACGCGCGAAAGCGCCGTCGCCTGCCGACTTTCGATGGTTCACGACATTTGCTGTAATGAGAATGAGAATCAAGTAACGATGCTTACCAAGCTTGTAAAGCGCTGTTGAGTAGTGAAGCGACCATGGAGTATACGCAGCTTACGCTAGCTGCAGCACTGTTAACGAAGATAGGCAGTTATAAGCACTAAAGAGAGCGAATGAAGCATAGGAGTATACTTACATGAAAGTTTAGAGAGCGCACATGCACGAAGTGCGAAAGCTGAGAAGTAAGGAGCTGTAGCTCCAGAATACATGCAGGGTGTCGACAGCGTCGCAGTCGTTCACGCAGATGGGGTCTTCAAGCAAGGAGTAACAGTAGATTCATGGCGTTCAAGCATCAATAGCGAGACAGCTGAAGCATGGTAGCTTGCAGCAGCAGCTTTCGTGATCGCAGCGATCTTAAGTTTTAAGAATTAAATTATAGATTAATAAGTTGAGAGTGAAGTTAAAGATTGATTTAGACTAGATCAAGTAATTACAGATAAGGAAATCAAATCAAAGAGCTACATTCTATTATGAAGCACAAAGTTACCTCAACTGTTCCCCTTATCTAACTATATTCTTTCACTTCAATCGGAGGAACATCAATAGTTAATAAAGTTGAAAACTATAATGTTTTCTATAAGGGAGATTCACTCATTGTTTAAAGGTCGATTATATTGATACAAAAGTTGATATTATAGACGATTTGTACTTCTTTACTCTCGATAGACTTTCAATGGCAATCACTTCATAGATCAGATATGATAGCTACAATGGTGCTGCTTCATCAGAACCAATAAACTTATTATTTAGGACTTTACAGAGATTACTTCACATATGTTAGAAAAATGCCAAGCTTCGGAAGCCCTAATACAAATGAAGTTTTAGCTAGCAGAAAAGCTGTGATGTACTCTGATGATAACATGTATGATTGCAGACCAAGCAGTGTATTAGCAACAAGCACCTTAGACATTGGCCTTCATTATACTGATTATTCAGCAGCTGTTAACGGTATTGATTCTAATTTGCATACTTTTTGATTGGATTGCATATCTAGACGATTCTGCCTAGCTTTTCATTCTCTTTAACAGAATTGCTTTAGAGACCTTTGCAGTTGATACAAACTAAAACACTCCATACGTTTCCTCAGTTTACATGACTGAAAGTGAACATCCTAAAATGTTCCCACAATAAGAATAACAAAATCCAGGAAGCTACTATGCTGTTGCAGATTCAGATCAATGCTCTAAAGGTACTGGTGTCAAACCACCAAACCCCCTCGATTAGGATTCACTTATTACCGTTTATTGGAGATGTTGAAAATTCAAAGATTATCTATAGCAACACCTTCAAGCAATGCCAAGACTGGATGCTAAATATGAATTCTTATAGTAAGACGGAACTGCGGTTCAAATAGCAGAGAATTCTTTCGTTACGTTCGAAGATGGAGAAATTGATTATGAATTAGATAACTTCCAATCAGCTCCAAGCTTCAGATTATTACTATTGAAAGCAAGCAGTGAAAATGACTTTATAAAAGTCAAGGTTGCGGTCTCAGTACACCTTCACCTCGTAGGCATAGGAGAGTTGTATGAATAGAGGAAGCGCAGCTTGAGTGGCTCTCTTGCTTGAAGTCGCTGTTTGCTTGAAGTCGCTGCTTCAACTGTTCAATCGTTGGCATAGGTGTTAAGCAGATGAACTAATTTAGAGTGGTCATAGATAGAAGTAAAAATAGACAACTCCCCTTACCTTGCCTCAAACCACGCTGATATCCTTGATGGGCAAGCCATTCATAGTGCTATTGACGAAGCTGCTCTGAAAGGATGAACCTGTATTGAGCTGCTGCTGGCCACTACCCATCCCTGGCTGCGCCAGGGAGTGGGGGTGGGGGGGTTCCTAATCTTCCCGTCTTCGATGTCGCCAGCGTTGTCAACTATCTGCTGCTACTGGGAATGACTATACATTCTTATTAATTAATAGAGGCGATTAATAATTTAACTGAAACATCCAAATTTGATTAGTGTAATATGAAATTAAAATACGTTATTAAGTTTTAATACGAAACTTGCAACTTCTCGATTGCGCAAAAGTTGAGAGCGGCAGCGCCGGAGTGGAGTGGCTCGATCTTCATCACTACTGCTCACTACAGATGTTTCTTCATATCAGACTGTGCGTCTCATGCTGGTTCACTCATCTATCATACTGGATTCTCATGATTCGTACTGATAACTCATCTAGGATTTTCTCGAGAAATTGATTTTTTTAAAATCTATTTCAAAAATTCGAGAAAATCCTAGATGAGTTATTAGTACGAATCATGAGAATCCAGTATGATAGATGAGTGAACCAGCATGAGACGCACAGTCTGATATGAAGAAACATCTGTAGTGAGCAGTAGTGATGAAGATCGAGCCACTCCACTCCGGCGCTGCCGCTCTCAACTTTTGCGCAATCGAGAAGTTGCAAGTTTCGTATTAAAACTTAATAACGTATTTTAATTTCATATTACACTAATCAAATTTGGATGTTTCAGTTAAATTATTAATCGCCTCTATTAATTAATAAGAATGTATAGTCATTCCCAGTAGCAGCAGATAGTTGACAACGCTGGCGACATCGAAGACGGGAAGATTAGGAACCCCCCCACCCCCACTCCCTGGCGCAGCCAGGGATGGGTAGTGGCCAGCAGCAGCTCAATACAGGTTCATCCTTTCAGAGCAGCTTCGTCAATAGCACTATGAATGGCTTGCCCATCAAGGATATCAGCGTGGTTTGAGGCAAGGTAAGGGGAGTTGTCTATTTTTACTTCTATCTATGACCACTCTAAATTAGTTCATCTGCTTAACACCTATGCCAACGATTGAACAGTTGAAGCAGCGACTTCAAGCAAAAACAGCGACTTAAGCAAGCAGGGGGGGAGGGGGGGGGGGGGGGGGGGGGGGGGGGGGGGGGGGGGGGGGGGGGGGGGCGGGGGGGCGGGCGAGCCACTCAAGCTGCGCTTCCTCTATTCATACAACTCTCCTATACCTACGAGGTGAAGGTGTACTGAGACCGCAACCTTGACTTTTATAAAGCCATTTTCACTGCTTGCTTTCAATTGTAATAATCTGAAGCTTGGACCTGATTGGAAGTTATCTAAGTCATAATCAATTTCTCCATCTTCGAACGTAACGAAAGAATTCTCTGCTATTTGAACTGCAGTTCCGTTATACTATAATAATTCATATTAGGCATCCAGTCTTGGCATTGCTTGAAGGTGTTGCTATAGATAATCTTTGAATTTTCAACATCTCCAAAAACGGTAATAAGTGAATCCTAATCGAGGGGGTTTGGTGGTTTGACACCAGTACCTTTAGAGCATTGATCTGAATCTGCAACAGCATAGTAGCTTCCTGGATTTTGTTATTCTTATTGTGGGAACATTTTAGGATGTTCACTTTCAGTCATGTAAACTGAGGAAACGTATGGAGTGTTTTAGTTTGTATCAACTGCAAAGGTCTCTAAAGCAATTCTGTTAAAGAGAATGAAAAGCTAGGCAGAATCGTCTAGATATGCAATCCAATCAAAAAGTATGCAAATTAGAATCAATACCGTTAACAGCTGCTGAATAATCAGTATAATGAAGGCCAATGTCTAAGGTGCTTGTTGCTAATACACTGCTTGGTCTGCTATCATACATGTTATCATCAGAGTACATCACAGCTTTTCTGCTAGCCAAAACTTCATTTGTATTAGGGCTTCCGAAGCTTGGCATTTTTCTAACATATGTGAAGTAATCTCTGTAAAGTCCTAAATAATAAGTTTATTGGTTCTGATGAAGCAGCACCATTGTAGCTATCATATCTGATCTATGAAGTGATTGCCATTGAAAGTCTATCGAGAGTAAAGAAGTACAAATCGTCTAAAATATCAACTTTTGTATCAATATAATCGACCTTTAAACAATGAGTGAATCTCCCTTATAGAAAACATTATAGTTTTCAACTTTATTAACTATTGATGTTCCTCCGATTGAAGTGAAAGAATATAGTTAGATAAGGGGAACAGTTGAGGTAACTTTGTGCTTCATAATAGAATGTAGCTCTTTGATTTGATTTCCTTATCTGTAATTACTTGATCTAGTCTAAATCAAGCTTTAACTTCACTCTCAACTTATTAATCTATAATTTAATTCTTAAAACTTAAGATCGCTGCGATCACGAAAGCTGCTGCTGCAAGCTACCATGCTGCAGCTGTCTCGCTACTGATGCTTGAATGCCATGAATCTACTGTTACTCCTTGCTTGAAGACCCCATCTGCATGAACGACTGCGAAGCTGTCGACACCCTGCATGTATTCTGGAGCTACAGCTCCTTACTACTCAGCTTTCGCACTTCGTGCATGTGCGCTCTCTAAACTTTGATGTAAGTATACTCCTATGATTCATTCGCTCTCTATAGTGCTTATAACTGCCTATCTTCGCTAACAGTGCTGCAGCTAGCGTAAGCTGCGTGCACTTCATGGTCACTTCACTACTCAACAGCGTTAAACAAGCTTGGTAAGCACCATTACTTGATTCTCATTCTCATTACAGCAAATGTCGTGAACCATCGGAAGTCGGCAGGCGACGGCGCTTTCGCGCTTATCGACAAGGAGAGTTTCGTGTGGAGGGAGGGAGGGCGAAGAAA
>ARYC01000765.1:0-11001 GCA_000711775.1 Oxytricha trifallax | reverse complement strand
CTATCTGCAATCGACGAAGAGGTGAAGGTGAGTGATTTCACTACGAGCGAAGCTTTGCAAGGATTAGAAACATGATAAAGAACCCTTACCTCAACTCTTTATTGACTAGGGCACGATCATCGGCCACGAGGTGTTAATTAAACACTTTGAAAATTTCAAATATTCTAAATATTATGAAAGGTCTTGCATCTTGCAAGAAATAGTGACTCATAACACTCAGTCACTTTTATCATTCTTGAACAATTTTGAGAACGTCAACGATCAATAAATACTCTAGGACCTGTTCTCCCTGCTGGTGATTTAATTCTCAGCAATAGTAATATAGATCAAGATTCCAAGCCTCGTATCTTTTTAGCCGCTTTGGGTTATTATATGGGAGATAAAGTCGAAGTTGAAGACTCACATATTTTGGAATCAATATTATTATTAGTTCGCTCGCCTAATGCAAGGCAGGCACAAGGCCTGGCAAATTACGTATTCTTCAACACAGCTTCAGCCTTCACTAAACAGCTTGCTCAAGTGAAAAAACTGGATGATTCAAATCCTTATGTAATACAATTTATGAGTGATACCTGGTAGTTATACTCAATTGACCCTCAAGTTAGAAGGTTAATACCTTCTTCATTCTTTATATTGAATGTGCCTTTCATTACTTTACTCAAACAAGACTGCGGCTTGAACTTAATCAGAGATATTCCAGTTGCATATACAGACCACTTCGTGAGAATTTGTGCTTTAAGTTGCTGTCCAACTGTTGACTCTTTAAAAGAGTACATCTCATTAACCAGGTCTACATTCTTACAGAAGTAAGAGGTTATAGATTAAAACACCATGGTTTACTTTATGAAAGGCCTCGCATCAAGACTATAGAATAGAGTCGTGCAATGGGTTGGTAAGATTGAGCAAATCAAGAGGCTTTAACAGTAATTAATAGAAGCTTAGGTTGAAAAGAATGTAAGTCTTACAAGCAACGTTATTGAAAACTGCCTTAATGGTGACTGTTCTGAAATTCAACGAATTTTGCAGCTACCTCGCAATATGGAAGCATTCTCTGATAAAATTGTTGCAGAACTACTTTAACTCTTTGAGAATGTTAACATTATGCACTTATTAGCAAGGACTTTCAATTAAAAGCCTTCAAATGAAAGGTTGAGTGTGAGTGAAGATTTAGAAAAACTGCAGCAAAATCTTGGATTTAAGTTGTATAGTTCACAAGTTTTGTGCATTAACTACATTTGCGATAACTTACAGTCAAGCCATTTAATTCATTTTGGTATAGGAAATGGCAAGACCTTAATTTTTATTGCGCTAGCCATTCTTATAGCTCTTAAAACCAAGCTATCCGTAATCATAATTGGTAAGAATGAGCAATTGGTATAGAGGGATTTCAAGAAATTCTAAAAGTTAATTAGTGCAATGGCTCTTAATTCAAACTTTAATTTCATTGCAAGAAGCGCAGGTATTTATTTCTTTACTCAGCCACAACTGAAGAAATAAACGAAGAACCCTAAATTCATGAGTGTGTGGCACGAGAGTATCGTGCTGGTTGATGAGTACGATTGGATTTTATTAGATGGTTCCAGTGAAAACATTGTAAACTAGCTCAATCTCTTCAAGCAAGCAAAAAGTATTGTTGGTTTTTCAGGCAGCCATCTTTCTCAAACCGAATAACATTGCCTTAACTTGGCTTTGTCAAGCACGCCTGTGGTGTTCCCTACACTTGATAAGTTGTAAGGAGACAAGAAAACTTAGCTGCCAGACTTGCTCGTGAACTCAAATCAAGGAGACTATTTGAAAACAATCAAGGAAATCCATAAAGGATTAAGTAGCGAATTCCCCAGTTTTTATTGTTGCCTCTGCAAATTACAGCACTATTGAATAAGGCCTTTAATATTCAGGCTTTGATTTCATAAGTTTCAGACACGGCCACGCTGCTGTAATTGAAGCTACCCTTGAAGGCAGGTATTTAATGAAGAATGCAAGCAAGAACTATGGAATTTACTTGTTGAATGAAGCATAGGGTAGAGGCACAGACATTTAAATGAATGATGAAATCAATCAAAAAATGGTGGTTCATATTTAATTATCGCTGATGTTTTTACAAAAAGATCTGAAGAATAAATCATTGGTAGGATTGGTAGGCTCAACATCAAAGGTAGATGGCAGAGAGTGTTATATAAACTAGCTTCTAAAAGTAGTGCAGAGCAGCTGCTCGTAGTTGAGTAAAATGAAGCAGACCTTAATCTTGATCGCAAGTACAATTTGTTATAATCAATTTTGTAAAATTTAAAAGAAGCAATGGAAAATTCAATTGAATCAAACTTAGTGCCTCAAAAATAGATAACTGCAGAACTTTCCAATAAGAATGAGAATGATAAGAAGATACAAGAAATTTTTGAACACCTTATAAGGCTCACTGAGAAATCTTATAACGAAACAATCCATCCAATTGAAGAAGAGAAGAAAGAAAAAGTTGAGGAACTTAAAGAGGCTGTCTCAGTTGAAGAACCAACTGAATAAAGTAAATTGGGTTTTTATTAACCAACTCTCATAGAGGTAATAGAAAAGAAGATGAGTTTAAATCCAGTGCTGCAAAACAAACCGTTTGAAGAGGTATAGAAATTGGTGCACAAGAATTTAAAGCGGTAGCACCATGAGATTACTAAGGCTCAAAGCTGAGAGAGATCCAAAAGTAAAAGCAGTACTACAAGTTCAAAGAGAAGATTAGTGAAAGGATAATAAAAGCTTGACTAAATCAAAGAATAAAATAATACTTGAGATCTTTATACTCGTCGCAGTGCCAGAGATAAAACATTCACTTGCACTTATACAGAGCTGCCAGAGAGTGAAGGAGACAATTGAAAGATGGTTGAAGGCGGCCTCTAGTGAGAGAAGGCACTTTAAAAGCGACATAAATCACAAAAATCCAGAGAGAAAACAAAGATTAAGAATATGAGATTTATCTTAATTTTTTTAAGTAATTCACCAAATTCAAGTTTTTGCTATTAATAGTATATAGAGATTCATGAAGGAATAGAAGCAGTAGCATTCAAAATCTGAAGTTCTCAGCTGCGCAAAGCAAGCTCAATCAGTTGTTATTGAGCATAAACTGGTCTCTCATCTTGCGTAAGTCAAGCAACTCACTTTCCATATTGTCATGTTCTTGTTTCAACTTTTTAATTTACTGCAAGAAATCCTGCTTATCTTATTTTAAAGCTTGTTCATAATCTTTTACTTCCTCCATTTAATCACGAGTTCTCTTTCTTTTAGATGAATCCTTTACTAGATTCACAGCCTTACCTCGCTCAGCTACACACGAAATTAAGAGAGAGTAAACTTACTGCTAAAGTTAAGGCATCTGCTGAGAGCGTCCACGAACTCGGGTCTCATTTCTATTACGAGATCTCTGCTTTACTCTAGCTTTTCTATTCGTTAGAGTATTCTATCATGAATCATCTAGGAGACACCGTCGGTGTCTAGGGTGAAGAGCGAGTCACAGATCCATTATCTGTCTAGGTGGACCCAATCTCATTCATCTGGCAAGTATTACAGCAGTCTTGCATATCCTCTTGCATAATCGAGAAAGTCTTAAAATGTAAGTCCATCGATTTGAGGCACTGCTGACACTTTGACTGCGTCTCTTCTTACATACTATAATAACAGTTACAGGGGTAAATTAATCGTTACTTCTTTCTCTGCTCTTATGATTTACTTAAGGAAATAAATGTTGGTGGAGTCCGCTTTGGGTAAGAAAAGCGTGGCAGTCTTGGGCAAGAAAGTTGTATAGCTCTTTCTTACTTTTGCATTTCTGGGCGAGTTCTTGAACATTGATACCAGTAAGTTATCCATGGTTCATTTAAATTTAAAAGTTAGGTGCCTTTCACCATTTTTTATAGGTCAATTTCGATTCAGGAAGACACTACCGTTACTAAAACTAGAGAGTGAGGCTTTTCATGATAATGAAATGTTACCAGCACGGTCCAATTTCCGCTAGCGGAATTCCTACCAGCACCAAGAAAATTCATTATTATTAAATTTAGGAATCCGTCAATGGAATCATATTCTTAAAAACGACAGTCAAGACTTTCAGATTTCTTCAAGTTGGAAGATAACGATTATCATGGTAATAGTTCAAGTGAAGAGCAGAGCTCTTCCAGTAGATCTGAAGATTCTTGCAATAATGCAGATTACTTAACAACTAATATACTTTACTAAAGAAACATAACTCTTGCAGATGTGAGTATAGAAGAAGTAAGTGAAAAGGATATGATTTAATTATTCAATGAAATTCGTGATGAAATTTCAGAGTTTGAAATCGACCGATTTATCATAGATCCCAAAGAAAAGTATAGAGAAAGTATTAAAAAAGGAGCTAAAGAATCATTACTTAATGATAATTAAATTAAGACTCTTGGCTAGTTAGTGCTAAAGCTTTACACTGAGTATAAGTAATCAGATTTAGAACCCTAGAATTTGATGGAACATGGTTAATATTTTGACTTAAAAGCTCTCTAAGCCAAAGTTATTGAGAATCATAAAATAAAAGATTAAATTCCAATTTTTGGTTAGCACACACAATTTAATGCAATAGTTCCTCGTAGACTACAAAAGTAGTTAAGAAAGGAGAAATAATTGTAAGAGAAGGAACTTAAACTTGCAGAGGAGTCACTTAGATTAAGAGTTAAAGAAAAGTTAATTAGCCTCTAAATAATGGATAGACTTGGTATATCATACTTTTAATTAAGAAGGTACTTAAAAAGCCCAATCAAGAAAGCTTAATATTGGAATCTAAAATAAATTAATAGAGGCAAGTATAAGAAACTGCATAGCAGAGCACGCACTCATTTCGTGAATATAGTGATGTTTAACACTTAACCAGCGAAGGTTTCTGATATACAGCACAGTTTACAGAAGAATATTTAGTTAAGGTGTAGCATGTAAATGATAAGAAGGTTCTTGAAAAATGAATTAATGATGACTTATAAATAAATCAAGTAAATTTTAACCCTACACAATAGCAAAAGTAGTAAGTTATAAAGATAGTATGCAGCTCAATAATTCGTGGAACACTTAAGTAAGGGTAGGAGAATAATCAATATTGATGAATCAACTCTTAACTAAACAGATTAAAGACACAGAGGTTGGACTGCCCCTTATGTAAAAAATAGAGTTACAAATTCACAGAGACTAAAATAAATGAATTTAATTATTGGAGTTGCAAGTACAGGAGAGCTGTACTATACAGTTAATCATGGAAGAACTAACTAGCACTCATTTATGGACTTCCTATGTAAACTAGTTAATGTATTGGATTCAGTTGACACTAGTTGGAGAGAAAATACTTTAATTCTACTTGATAATGCACCTTACCACAGATCACAAAGTATTATGAATAAGAACCTGGATTTGGCTGTGGCAATAATATTTTTAGGGCCTTATCACTATAGAATTGCACCTGTTGAATTGATGTACTCTTGGATCAAAAATCGAGACTTGAACCCTCTGAATACCAGGGCGTAATCAAAGTAAGTCGCTTGGAGTTCACCTTTTTAGGGGCTACTGGTCAGCATTCATGAAAGAGCTGTGCATGAATATTAGCAGGATCATCTAGAACTTGGTGAGGCGCTGCTTTTATCACGTGTTGACAGCGGCCTTGGAATCGATTTCGCTAAAAGATTTGTGAGCAAGGCGAAAGTGCGAGGTTAATAAGCGGGGCTTGCTAGCAAGAGTGGCCTAATTTAATTCGATTTTTGCGAGTATTAAAAATTATTAAGGAGAGCTTTTTAAGTTGAATTAAGAACAGTTAATTGAATTTGAATTGAAAATTGCAAGGCTCTTACATTCAATTTCCCTTGAATTTCTAGTTAATTATTCACGCTTTTTATAGGCAGCGAAGAGCGAAGGTGGCAGGTGAGGACTTGGAAAATAGGGACGAGTTAGGGCGGCGCCGTGAACAGGCACTGGTACAGGCTTGCGGGTTTAAGGGCACAAAAAAATTGAGGGGAAGTTTTAAATTTTAAGTTTAAATTATCAAGAATAATTAGAGTGTTATTAATAAAAATTGAAGGTAAAGATAAAGCTAAAAGTTAATTCAAGTTCAAAATTAAATAAAGTTCATAAAGGGTTAAGAAAAATAGCAGCAATTATAATTGTCAAGTTAAAAGTTATTGAAAAAAAGATAAACCTAACTAAAGAAGAAAGAATAATTTGTTATTAATAATATTATTATAAATACTAGCAACGCTTTTATCGTAAGTGAAAAACCATTCATTTTGAATATTTGAAGTTTGGGGTTTTCGATTTCACCGTAGATTTTTCCTTATAAGCATCTATCAATTTTAATTTTTATAATATTAATTTTTTATCTCAAAAACTTTCTTTTCAAAGTTATTTTTCAACAAACTTTTACTTTCAACTTAAATTGGCTTTAAATATGATGAACAGGATTTCTTAATTAAAATCAAATTAACAATTAAATTTAAATCATTTCCCAGTAAATTAATCAAGTGATTTTAATGGGCCTAACAAGTTTATTTAAAAAGTTGATCTATCAAAAGTTTTACTTAAAACAAGTCTTAATTAATAAGATTAAAATGAAAAGAATATTAAAAATTAAATGCAGCAAAAATCAAATTATTAATCTTAGAAAATTTCAAGCTTTACCTAAAAGAATTTTTAGTCACAGTATTTTTAAACTGGATAATAAAATTTAAATTCAAATTAATTTAATTAGGACTTGCCTCAAAATGGATAATTTTCCAATTTAGATATCAATAAAAGTGAAATAAATTAAAATTAAATTAATAAAAAAGAATCAGAGCATAATTTACATTTATTTAGATTGTTGGTACGAGTCGCACCCGACGTTTATTTTTCTAGTTAATAGACATTTTTATTAGAAGTCGCGGTCGGAAAAATGTACTCAACTTAGATAATATCTGAAATTAAAGTTGATTCGATAAATTAATTAAATACAATTTGCAAATTAGAAATTTAGAACCTTTTCAAGGTATTTTAGCTATTTAATGCTTTAAATTAAATCATAGGTTCTATGAAATATATTTGCAAAGAATAATGCATTTAATAGCTATTCTTTTCACTTTAAGATATCAATAAAATTGAGGAAATTTTAAGCAATAACATTGGCTTTGATTTAAATAAAATTCCAGGGTTAATTCAAGACTCAAATAATAATAGTTTTAGGCTTGCTACATTTACTAGATTTTCGCATTATAAATTCGTAAATTTTGATAAGTAAAGAGGATCAATAATTTCAAAACTAAATACATTATTAACTTCAATTTTGTTAATTTGAACTGTTCGATCACCCAAACTTACACTATATAGTTCTAAAAAAATTCGCAGGAAACTGGTATTTCTTTGAAAAAAATGATAAAATTGTCCAAATAGTTTCTTAAATAAAGTTAAGCGCTATATTAAATCAAGTAGATAATGCCTAAATTAGTGAATTTCAATTTATGAAAGAATTTCTAGGTGCCGAAAACAAACTTTATGGATTAATTCAATAAACTGAAAATAATAATTCAGAAAGCGTAGAGTGCTCAATTATGCTCAGCAAATTTTACAGTTAAAATAATTATGATTAAATCTTGCATAAATGGCGAGAATTCCTTGATTTCGCAAGAAATGTAGCAATTAATGATGAATTGTATAGAATCGCGCTTAGCGCAAAGTCCCTACAACTAAATAAATAATTATTAAAAAGAAAATTTTAGTAACCCAACTCCCCTTTAGAAGTAAAAAATTAGCTACTTAAATTCAGCAATAACTAGCCAAAATCTAAATTCCAATCCAAGCGAATTTCCAAAAACTACTATAAAAACTGCAAATTCTGTAAAAGAGAAGCAAAGAATTGCAAATGCCTTTTTTTAAATAAAAATCAATAATAAAAATGATTAAATCGCTTTGAGCGATTGCATTCCTTGTATTATTTAATTTATATTAATTTCTTTAAATACTATTTGTTCTCTAAAATGCCTTATATTAATATTCCCTCGTTATTTATTTATTTCAAATTAATTAATTTAAAACTGGTAACTCTGACACTTTATCTATGATAAATATATAATTCCAATTTACTTACTCTTTCTTAAATTTCAAAATTATTATTAATAAATCTCAAAATTCATGATTTCATCTAATCTTTCCTATTTATAATTAAGAGAGTTCTTTTAAAATAATTAAATTAAAAATGAAAGCAAAAATTAGAGTACTAAAATCAATTAATTAAAAACAGTTCCTAAGTATTTAAAAATTAAATAAATATATTTTATACTATAAAAAGTTTGGGTAAATCAGGGGGAATATTGAAAGAATTTGAAACAGTTTAATTTTAAATTATTTTATAAGAGTGAAATAAAATTACCATTTTCGGGGATCGGGTAAATTGAATATTCAAGTAAGTAGCTAAGCCCATTTTAATATAATTCATTTTCAATTTTAAAAATAATAATAATAATAATAAAATAAATAAATATACTTATATCAACTATACCAAAATACTATGACGAAGAAGATGATGATGAAGATGAAAAAATCTAAACTTGAAATTAAAAATGAATTTTTGTACTACTAAATTTAAATACACAGAGATCTAAAACCTGAAAACATTTTGATAGATAAAATAAAAAATGAAAAATATAATGCACAGAGATTTAAAGCCAGAAAATTTAGAGTGAACTCAGCCACTATTTTTTACAATTAAATTCATAATTAAAAAAATGATGAAGATGAAAAAGATGAAGAAGAAGAAAATTAAAACAAATTTAATTTATTTATAATTTAATTTAAATTAAAAGTTTAACCCCACTCCCTTTTTTCCCCATATTCCCTTATACTTAATTCATATTTTAATTTAATAATTAATTTAATTTATTTCTAATATTCAAATATGTCTCATTTTTTTCCACATTTTTGATCCAGTAATTAAAAAAGATTCTCTGTCGCCGACCACACTTTCGACTTCTCACTCTCATTCATTCAAATCCTCTCAGACTGCTCCAATTCTATCCAATCCCTGCTCACATACCTCTCCTCCTCACCACGCCCACCCAACATTCTCCCTTACCTCCGCTCGATTTAATTCTGCAAAAATCAAGGGCAAAAAATAAACGCGGTTTTCTGAGAAATTCCAAAATTCGGGAGGTCATGTCCGTCTACTACAAAGTACTTTAATTTTATAATCCTCGTTATTTCGTATTAAACACATTTAATTAAATTCGTTTACGCACTTATCAAATTCTTATGCACATATGTATTGGGGTTTATATATTTATATATATATATATATATATATATTAGTACCTAGTGATTAAAACGAAAAGCAACCAAATTTTTAAAGTGAGTATTTAAGCCTTTTAATATATTTAATCATTCTTAAGTTTTATTCCTAACTGCCACTAATGGCGAATGAAAAGTCTTAGCCTGTACATCCCTAGTGAAGAGGACGGCATGGGTGCTCTATGGCCTGCCCAGTACCACGACTGCTTATGATGGTGGGACAGGAGGATCTTCAGTAGGCAACAGTGTAGGGATGGAACAAAGGCATAGCATAGTATTACTCTCCCTTGATTGTCACTCCATTACATTGATCTAAACCCCAAGGCAACCAGAGCATACCAATGGCTTCGTATCATCCAACAATCATGTGATCCACTCTAGCAAGACCTTCAATACAGGGAACTCTTTGGGCAGATGTGAAGCAGCGATAGACTATGATGGGTACTCCACAGAACATAGTGAGTTAGAAGAGCATGATGTAGCAACTACATTTGGGCTGAGACTGTTGGCGTATGCGCAGGGTTTGAAAGAGCAATAGTGAGAGAAGGTCTTATATTCACTGCTTCCTACACATTGATCAACTTCTACTTTCTTGGTATCTGAGCCAGTTCCCATTGGTGCGAGGAAGTCGTATAAGAGCTCTGAAGTGCCAGATAGGGTTGGAACCCCATTGGTTGAGACGCCAACGAGTGCAGCTAGCATGGTGACATACATTAGGATCTTCAAGCCTCCCTAATGGGAAAAGCACTGCATCCTCATCAAAGTAAACTAGATATTAGGAGAATCTGCAAGGCACCCTACACTACAGCATAGAGAAAAGCTCTTAGTCTACAGTCGAAAAGAGCAGGAAGCTAAAGAGATCTGATGGTTTAAAAGTAATGATCTTCTCTCCATATCCAAAACCATCGGCACTATAAGTTTAAATCATCGCTTTGGGAAACCCCAATTGCCTTTTGGGAAACAGTGATGCTTGATTATCTAGGCCCCCAGGATAGATGTCTGAGCCGGAAGTTCCACCGTCGTGAGATGGCTCCCGCTGCGTCGAGTGGTGCCACTGTCCGCCGCCCATTCGAAGATTCGCCCCTTACTTCGACTGCAATACTGGAAGTCAAGAATGCCGAGAGGCCAATGCCGAGACTGGCTGCCAAGAATGACCAAGGCAAGACGCCAGGGATTCAAAGTCAAATATATTCTTGATGGCAAGCATGAAAAGGGATACTGCATCGTTAGACATCGACAAGAATGGAGATGGTAAACTGTCACTTGAAGAGATCCTGGGAGATAACAATGAGAGCATGGATAACTCACGGACAAGGCAGACACTGAGGAGATGATCAAGTTAGTCGATATTGAAGAGAGTGGATTTATCGATTACTCTGAGTTCGTTTTTGCTGCAATGAATGAAAGGAACAACGTGAATAATAAGAAGCTTCATGCAGTCTTCAGAATGTTTGACAAGGAAGGCAGTGGCTTCATCTCATCTGAGGAAATCAAGGAAATTCTTGGCTTTGGGAAGACTGTCTGAGAGGAAACTGTCAATGAGATTATTAAGCAAGTCAAATTATGGGAGGCAGTCAGAGGTCATTCGAAGAATTCTCACACATGATGAAGAGATTATCCAGCTGATTATTTTGCATAGAAATTGACATAATTCATTAAATTTACATTTTTCTATCATCCTAATTTTCACAATCTTTTATA
>ARYC01000764.1:0-12760 GCA_000711775.1 Oxytricha trifallax | reverse complement strand
CATAATTTAGTACAGGTTTGGCTTAGTCTATATTAATACACGTACCATACCTAAGCTTAAGCAGCAAATCTAAATATTACTCATAATAAATCGACCCTAAATTTCGCTATTTTTTATTTTTCTTTTGTAAATTGGCCTAATTTCTCTACTAACCCCAATAAGACCCCAACTATACCCTACAAATCAAAGCACTTATAAACCTCACTAAGGGGTTTTGGGGTTTTTATTGCCACTCGCTGCAATAATCATAGAGAGTGACATGCCTAGAAACGATTACTTCAGCAATAAGGGTGAGAGAGATTAAAAGTAAAGGATCAAGCAATTTTAAGATAAATAAAAGTTAAGTGGAGGCCTGAGAAAGCTTGCTTGCTAAAAAATTATCAAGCCAATAATGAAAATAATCAAGCTTCAATTGAGACACCTTAGAAAGATAAAATTCAGAGAACTCCCGCACGATACTAAGCTTATGTTGAAATATTTAAAAAACCTCCTTCATATACTCGCTTAAGTTACTAATATTTAAACCCTAATCACCTACATAAACCCTAATAAAGCATACTTTTATTGCTACCTTATATCAATCAAAAACTCAATCAAACTACTGAGGGGGTTTTGGGGTTTTGATTATGAAAATTTAGAAAATATTTCTAGAATTAATAATGTTAGATTAAAGAATCATATATTAGCCTAATAAACCAGAAAAATAATTGAACTATCATAAGAATTATTTTTGAGAGAATGAATGATAGTAAAAATATATTAATTCATTAATTAAGTGATTATATAAAATGATTGAAATTTGTTTAAGCCTGGAATTTTGTATTTTATGATCTTTATAATGTTAATATGTGTATTAAATTAAAAAAAAATTAAAAAAAACAAAAATTAGTAACTTTCTTAAAAAATTAAAATAAGATCTTTTAGGATTTCTATACCATCTTATAATTGCTCTACTGCTTACTGGTACAATATAACAATAAAGGGGTTGTTGTTATATCTCCATACCTCAAAAAATGACAACTTATACAGTGAATCATGATTGTAGGTAGATAGACTTGAATCAGTTTCTATTGTAAATTTGAATTTTTGACAAATTTTCGGGCTGGAGGAGCTGTTCATCAAGGTTAATCTTAATATTTTGAGAAATTAACTATAAATTAAAATATTTTTTTTTATTTACAAGTGATAACTTCCTATCTTTTAGAAATAGAATATATCCTACAATGATATCTTAGAATTTAAACCAACTAACTAGAATTGAGGACTGAAATAATCCTTTGTTATTTAATCAAGATGCTTTATTTTGGCTTTACCAAATTTAATATCTCATTGTATTCTATAAAATTAAAGCCCATCGTGTTTCACACTTAGAATTTAATGACTTGCCAAAAGATTATGATTAGACATTACATTTAACTTAAATAACTCTCAATTTAATTCGATTCACACATTAATTTATGACTTAATTAGCTTAATTATTTCTCCAAGATAGTTAATTCTTGAAATTTTATTAGGTCTTATTTTGGCTCATTGTCAAAGTAAACAAACTGGTAAGCATTATTTAAGATAATAAAATTGTCTACTTTTCAATTTGTTTTTAACAACAAAATTTAAGTATTTTGTTTATTTTCTCATTAAAATTAAATTCCTCAGTACTATCAACGACGAGTTCTCTGTATTTTTTTTCATATAATATTTTACTCCCTTATATAATTCTATTAATTATTAAAATAATTATAAAATTTTTAACTTTATATATTTTATTGAGAACTTTATCAATTTTATAGAAATATTTATATGTTCTTAATTAAGATCGATATTTAATGTGGAATTTTAAATAGTAAAATTTTATGATTTTAATATAAAATTTAAGGTTCTTCATTATCTAAAACGGATGTTTATTATGTAATTTGTTAACTTAAAAGAATATATTATGCAGTCATTAATATTTATTTATTCTTTGAATTAAATAAAATAGAAATTTGTAATTATTTTTATTAAAAAATAGAGCCAGATGAATAAATCACAAGACAGTAAAATTTAAAGTAGATTTTCTTGCCTTAGTTGAGTTAATTTCTTGGCTAATTTTTAATATTAATAATGAATAAGACTATTTTCTTTTCGCAAATTATTTAAAAACAGTCATGCTCTAAGTTTCCACTAAACCAGATAAAATTAAATATTTTAATTTATATATTGGTTAAAATTTTTTATATATTCCTGGCTATTATTAAATTATGATTCATGAATCTTTTTGAATAAAGTGAATTAAATTAGTAAATTAAGTATTCAAAATGAGAATTATAAAAATGTCTTATCAGATGGTGCCGATCATTCATTAAAAATGTAAGATACAAAAGCAAATTTAAAATAAAATTAATTTTACAGTGGTGTTCTCGAGATCGATTGATATGTACATGGAAAATATAAATATGTTTTTATTAATAAGTATAATTTAATCAAAGAGGTCTGTTTTTATAGTCTATTGCTTCATTTTTTCATTCTTGTTTAGTTATTATTTAATGCAATAAACTGTGTCATTTGCTCTTTCTGTTTCACTTTAGGAATTTTTGATCATATTTTTATATTTTACTTGATTTATATATTTTAGGAGACTTTTAATTTATTGATATTAGCTTTATTCTTTTTAAATCTTTTTTATCGTAATATAAAGAATCTTGCAAATCATATTTTACTTAATTCTATTTCAGATTCTCCTAAATTTCGGGTAGTATTCTTAAAAAATTTAGTCGGATTCTTTCCAGTTTTTATCATATCTAACGTATTCTTCATTGTAATGAAGGTATTATGATAGATAGATTATGAAAATAATAGATGAATAAATCAACTAGATTAGGAGCATGTTCGGAATAATATTTTATCATAAATTTCATCTGCTTCTTATTAGGCGTGAGTTGATTTTAGAGACGATCAGCTGGTAAGCTAGGATTAAATGGTTTAAGGTAAAAAAAGTTCTTAGTTTTCCCTTGTCATAAATAAAATACCTACTTTTAAATTTTTTCAATTCACTTCTAAGGTTCATCTTCTTCATCCTCATCCTTCTTTTATAATAAAATTATTAAGGCTGAGAATATTTTACTTTTTAGTGCTATAATCACTAGTGCCAAGAACAAGGAAAGCCTTCACACTTCTGACTAATTTCTTTTTAGGATTATTTGTTGCTTTGTCAATATGATTCTAATAAAAATTTTAAACTTAGTTATTCCAACTAAAAATGGATTACTCATTTCCTCAGCTCTTATTACCAAGAGAATCAGTCATGCTCTAATTTTTTATAAATTGCAAGGATTAATTTGATTTAGGAAATAATTAGCTTAATACATATCTATATGAGTGCAGTTATATAATAAAAGCTGTCCAAAAAAATTGATTCTATAATAATTCCCAAGATTAAAAATGAACTTTACTATTAAGAAATTTTAGAATAAATTTAGTTAAGAAAATTATAATATTATAAGTTTTCTACTAAAAATAATTATGGCCATATCTCCTTTGGGCCGTTGATATAAAGTTATTTTAGATATAGAAACCAAAATGCATAGTCTGTTAATTATAATCAATTAATGATTCAATAATTATATACTTTAACTTTATTTCCTATAATATAAACCACCCAAGTATTATTGAGAACAAAAGTTATTTGATTATCAATACAAAACGTTTCCAAATTGATCAAATATTTAGTTTCCAAAATGGTCAATCATTGGTATAATATTGAGTATTTTATCGTATTTCTTTCTCAATTAAAGATTAAATATTTATAAGATATAGATAAATCTATAATGAGCAATAGGCCTTAAGTTAGAACAAGTTCTATAAAATATTTTATGCTAAGAAATTTCAATAAAACAATCTAACTAATTCGATAATATGATTAGGTTCTTGTTAAGTTTGACTAGTTTTCTACATTCCTTCATTACTTTTTTCCACACTTAAGCTGATCCATCTAATCATTTTCTACTTATCTCTTAGTCTATATATTTTCTAGTTTTTCCGAAATATTTTCTTCTTGATTTTATTAAGAAAACTTATCTTCTATTTCATTGATATGTTGTACTTTGAACAATAAATTTTCATCTAGCATATTTATTAAGGAATTATTATCAATTTGGTTTTTTATCATAAAAATTATTTTAAATGATAACTTTCATATTTTTGATTTTAATTTAAAATTTAAAAATTGTTAATGTATATAGAAAAAACTGTTTATCTTCTCACATAAAAGAATAAATTTGATTTGATATAAATAGAAGAATTTTATTATAATTAATAACAGTTTAAAAATGGATAGAGGAATTCCAGAGTACATCATAGTATTGAATAAGAAATGGCTGGATTATAATAAAAAATTGCATCATAAACAGCAGATTTATCAAGTGAAGCCAACTGTTGATAATGGAATGCCTGACTCTTTCAGATACCCCTTAATAAAAACTAAGAGAGAAATGATCATTGAAGGTAAGTTTGAATTGAAATAAATTCTATAATAAATCAAGTTTTACTCTCAAAAATTGTAACAGACTAAGGGCATTTAGGCAACCTTGAATTAATTAATCTTCTCAATAATTTCTTTGATGAAGTTTGTTATATAAAATTTTGATATAGAAAAATATACAGAAATTGAGAGAGCTAATAGAATACTGCTGGAGAAAATGGTTACTATTATGAGCTCTTAACCCATTAATAAATCTAATATCTAGAGTATGAAGAATTATTATAAATTTAAATGAAAATAGAGAATTATAAGAATATGATTAATAATTAGAATAATTGAAAAAATGTCTGATTTGAGGGTGCAGTATCGTTCACAATAATAGTAAGTTACAAAAAAAATATTAAACATTACATTTTTGCAGGAGTGGTACCTGATAAGGCTAGGTGCGGGACTTGAAGGAGATTCAACAGACGTGTAAAAGTAAAGTACAGGAAAGTACACTCATATTTAGGGTTAAATATACTAAGGATAATCGATATATGATTAGAAACCTTTTTAGATATATAATTTATATTTTAATTCTCAGAATTGTATTTACTGTTAATTTTTTCTTATAACTTTCTATTTTTATAAATTTATCATAAATGAAGTTGGAAATATAGTAACACAAAATTAAATGAATAATCACTAGACAACCAAGAGAATAAACTAAGCTAGCCCTATTTAACTGGGATTACTAAATGAATTCTAAAATATAATCTACAATTTTAATATTTCTCTCCCATTTAGTTTTATTAACTAAATAAAGATAAATGACTTAATAGCCCCAACTTATACCAGATCTAAGTCTCTAAATAGAACTGTTAGATAAAAACAAGTTGATAGAATTCAAATAGAAAACTCTGATATGTTAAGGCGACTATAAGATCAAAAGTCTATCTATAGTTTAATTAAAAATCATAGTGTAGTAAATTAGATTATTAGTATATTAAGCTTAATATTATAATAAGCAGTACAATGCTCATTTATGGAAATAAGACAGAAAATAGAAAGTAAAAATGATAAAATAAACATGTTACTACCTACTCACTTTGCTAAGAAAATCCTCAAAATTACGAAGTTAACGCTGGAATATTATGAGCGGAGGTGGTTTATACTTAGAACACGATCCTAACGAGACAATCTATCAGATGTATCAATGAATGGTTAAATATAAAACAATAGTTTTGAGAATGATGCTGAAATATAAGACGAAGATGATATAAGGAGGGAGCTTGGGATTAATTAAGAGCAGGAATTATAAGAAGAATAATAGATATTTTTAGGAAATAACTTTCAAGCCAATATTACTCTGAGTCCAGATAAATAAAATTAACTAAGCAGAGATATACAAACTTAATAAATATATCAAAAGAAAAGAGCTTCATTCTAATAACAAGATACCAGCTAAATCAATTCAGATCAACAGATAAATATTAACACTAATTAATTAACAAAAGGAACTTACCCTAAATTAACTCAATCTATAATAATTGAACCTAATCAATAAAACTCAAATTTAGCATCACCAATGAAAGATTAATAAAATGATTAGAGCGATTAGAATAATATAAATTTCAACTAAACTTTAGTAAACCTTGATTACTAGTAACCACTGAATCATTAATCTCAGCATTAAATAGATAATTTAAATCAAACATAGCCACTCCCTTTTAATAACAATATTAACTTTATTGGCAATTCAAATTAAGTGTTAAGTCACGCGACTCGATTAATAGCAAATAAATGTCAACCCCCAATGCCCATTGGATACAATGATTATGGAATAGATTAATCTCGATAGGTTCTCTATTGAAATTTTCATGAAGTTGATAGGCAGATATATCTTGTAGAAATATCAAGAGATCCCAAGAAGGTTTTTGACACTCATTTCGCTTATTATGAGAATCCTTAATTTGAGCGTCAAATAGTAGTAATGGATGAAAAATGAGCTATTAAGTTAATGAATGAGAATAACAATGTATTTGAGGAGTTTGTACAAAGGCTTTACTTTCATTTTGGCAAGTTTCAAATCGAGGGCTTTCATACTTAGAGTGGGACAGTCAGCAGTAGTTAAGGAACTTCTGGCTTTAATTCAGGGTATGAGTCAAGAGCATGTATAAGAAGTAAACAAATTACAAATTTGAATTAGAGTATGAGTCCAGAGAAACGAAGAGCCAATATAAGAGAAAGATCTAGACGCCAGAGAGAATTTCAAATTAGCAATAGAATATAAAAGAAGGTATATTAATTGGGTAGATAATATTAAATAAATCAAGCACCTTATCAACATATTGAATTGCAATAGGATCATCACAACTATCAAATGAAGAATGCTAATAATTTTAATGAAACATCTCATTAATTGTATAATCATGCAATTTGTTATTAATTAAGAACAAGTTTAAACTCAACTATTGTCTTAAAATAGTGAATAGGTTTAATAATTTAAACTACAAAATGGCAGAGACAGACCCGCATAAGAGCATTCTAGCTAAATCCTTTAATTAAGTAAAAGACTAGCAATTAAAAATAGGAGAATCACTCAACCTAGCAACTATTAAACATATAATTGAGAGTGAAATTCCATAATCAGCTGTAACGGCTTCTCAAAATCAATAGGCAAATTAAATATCAAAAGACACTAAAAACTATTTAAATGATGAGAATCTAATTAATGATAGCTCTATAGTTGATAATTAATCTACTTCATATAACTAAACAGAGTAGTAGTAAATAAAAATATAAAATGATCCTTTTCATCAATAAGGTAAAAATGAATTATAAAAGCCCAGTGCATTAAATAACTATCATTTACCTTCAGATACTTCAACTCCAAAGGTATAGGAAGATAATTGAAATAAGCTGTGTATAAATATGGAATTAATTTTGTTTATACCTTTTATTAACATTTTATATGTTTTATTGATAAATAAAAAGTGATTATTAATATATTGAATTAAAAACTAAAAAACCTTTTTAATAATTCTTAATTAAAATAAGATAAAGATGAGTAAAGATCAAAATTTTTTAATAATAAAGACGTATTTTGGCATAAAGTTGACTGATAAAATTAAATAATATATTATAAAGTAAAGATTTTAATAATAATTAAAATAGAAATAATCTTGGAACTTTCCCAAGAGAGAACCCTATCTTCCAATTTATATATTTATTTATATGTTCAATATAAAAATTGAATAAAATATTTTTTTCTTCATAAGCTATATGGGAACTTATTGTATATTTTTTGGATTTTATACTTTTCTCAATTTCTCCATTAAATTGATACTAAAATGTGAATACATTATTTTAACCATAATTTTCCATCTTGTTATTAATTATTATATAAAAAAAATACCAAATACTGTAATTATAAACTTATTGAGGACTCTAATTAAATTACTATTTTTCTTATTGAAGTCCGAAAATAATTTATTATCATTAATAATTGAAACTTAAAATGATTATATTCGGAAATTAAACTTCTATAACTTGAATTCATATCATTCTCATTACAGAGACTATACCACCTTTTTTCGAATCGTCTATATATATTACTGCAATCATCGAAGTATAAAATTCTGTTAATCTTTATTATTTAAAAAAATACATATTTCCTATAAATTTTAAATAGGTCTCCACTTCTTCATAGTCACATTTTTCAACTTAGTAATTATCATGATTATAATCATCACAATCATTGTAATTCCATTCATAATTCGTAAATAGATCTTCTAGTTAACCAATTGTTTAATACCCATATTCTTCTGAATTTTCCACTTCATACTCTTTTTTTCTTCCTCCTCCACTTATTTGTTATCTTCCTCACATTACTTGGGTAAGTTTTTAGATATTCCAAGTATTATAGATTAGGAATGCCCCCCCCCCTCATTACTAAATTATTAACTGAAAAGCTACTCTAAATTTCCCCTGGAAATATCACTATCCTACTGCTGTGATTTTCTCCGCTGTCGCGGAATAAAAACTTATGCTATTTCAAGGAGTAGTATCAGAAAAGAAAATTCAGTACAGCTACCATCAGCTCTAATAAAAGATTATTAATGTAAATTATTATTCTGTAATAAATGTTTTAAACTAGGCTTTTAATAAATATTAATTAGCAAATAATATCTCAGCAAGATAATTTTATTCAATAAATGGTGAATTTTCAAATAAAAATAAATATGAAAGAAGGTTGTTATAATATGTTAAATTCAAATAATATGAATTTCATTTTTGAAAAAATATTTAAATTTTATCGCTTTAATTCGCTAACTCAAGATATCTAAAATAGAGATATATAATATACTATTTTAAAATTTATTAAAAAAACTTCTATTTTAATAATTAAAGCAATTAATTAATTTTCTGTTATAAAAATTATTAATTTTAAATTACAAATATTATAATAGACTGCATGAAAATAAACCTTGGAATTAAATTGAACTTTATTTTCATTAAATTATCTAAAAACAAGAATAAAAGTAAATTTTAATTTTGAATCTGATTTGCCACAAATTTTCAAAAGCTAACATTATATGATTGTAGTAATACGTGCTTTTGCGTTATATATTTTAGTTTAGCTGCTTTAAAAGTAAAAAGTTATATTAATTATATTCTATATAGTAAAAGCCATTTTCTTCCATTTAAAGAATTTATATGATGATTTAAATTATAATTTATTACAGAATTGTGTTAATTATTAAAAAGTATTTATAGTTTAAAGCGTAATTTATAAATAAAAAAATTAAGCTTAGATTTTGATCAGTATAGTATAAACTTAACTTAAGATCATTTTTAAAGAAGTTATTAAATAAATTAGCCAAATAATAGATGTTATTTTGTGACATAGATTATCTCAAAGATTTAATATCATATTTATAATTCATTCCTATTTTTAGATTGAAAATACAAATGAAAAAGAATTTGTATCAACTTTTATGATTTATTCTATACATTTCTTGAGATTTCATTAAAATTTACATAAAGCTAGTAAAGACTAGTTTTTGAGTGAATAAAGTGATTGAATAAGTAAAATATACATGAGATAAATATATCGAGAAGAATAGGATTTATATGAAACAGTTTTTATTTTATTGATAGTTTAGAAAATTAATTTAATACTGTGTAATTATTGCGTAAGTAAGCATCATAGAGAATCTGCGTATTTTTGATCATATTAATGTGCTGTAATGCTGAGTTAGTTAGGGCGGTTTTATTTTACTTTGAATGTTATTGCTAGATGGAATATTGAATGTGAGAGATCTGATTTAGGATTAGAGGAAGTCTCAGTAGCTACAGTTGCTTTCCTATAGATGATACCTCAATACAGTAGAGTTATTCCAGTGGCTGTCTAGCGTTTTTGCGCGAGTTTTGTGTCTTAAATCTTCAGGAAGTGGTTGAGGTAAATGTCTGGTCTCGAGCATGGTCATCTCTCTTTCGTAGTAATCATCCTCCACTGAGTGATCCCACTGATATCTGTTTCTCACTACAATTCTTCTAGTGACTGAAAAATTTTCATTTTAAAGATTATTAAATTATAATTAATTTACATTTGCAATTGTTATAACTCTTTTATCTTAAATTGCATCAAATTCAATAATGTATGTTTATAATTTTATAATCATTATATTAAACTGTTAATTTAAACAGCACTTGCAAATTCTACGATTTCTTTGGTTATTTCCTCTGTGATGTTGGTCTTCCGCATAAAAAGTCATTCTTTGACTAGTTTCTTTCTAAAAATAATACAGCTAATAAAAGAATTTTTCAAGATTTAACTTTATAAATTCAGATTCAATTAAAAATATTCATCAACTTAACATGAAATAAGAAAGTCAGACTATTCAATATTTATAGGAATTTTATATATTTTATATAAATAAAAAAAATTTAAATGTGATATTGTTTAAATTTCAATAAAAGAAAAATTATTGCTTTCCATATTAAGGTAAAAGTGATGAAAATCTAAATATTATTTTTAATATTATAATTCTGTTTTACTGAAGAATATAAGATAAAATTAGGCAAGGCAACAAATTTCAAAAAATAAATTTACTATTTATTTATTCTATCTCTAATAAATTTAATAAATTAATAAAAAATACATAAATATTTTATTTTTAAATTGACTTTATTAGATAATATAAATTGATTTAATAAAAAATTAAGCTATTTAAAAAGAAATACTTTTATTATTTTAAAGAATGATTTAAGGAATATATTCTAGAGATTAGTACAAGAAAGACAAAATAGATTAAGGCTATAGGTCATTTTTATTTTAAAATGAAAGGCATTTTAAAAATTATAAATTTATTTGAATTTAAAGCTTATGATTTGTATCTCTTTGCATTTTTTATTATAAGAGGGATTTTTTTAATGGTTATAAAAACTTTCAAAGTTTAAGTTCATAGTGAAAACATTTGCCTTAAACTATGAGAGAGTTGTAAATAGCTCAAAATATTCTCAAATAAATAAATTGTAAATTTTTTAGAGGAATGTTTTACTTTAGGAATAAATACGATTATTAAATTAGGAGTATGAATTGGAAGTTAAAAATAAGTAATTACAGTTAAATTAAAATTGGCTGAAAATAAATATAATTAGTCTATAATCAAATTAAAGCATCTTCATTGGATTATATTATAAAGGCATTTAAATCAAGCTAATTGTTTACTATTCAGTAAATATTTAGATAATTTAATCCAATAATAATAATGAAATTTGCATTTATTTGTTATTAATTCTCAATCTTCATTCATAATAACAGAAAAGGTTTTCCAAACTCTAAATATAGTCTGCTAAATTCTCCTCAAAAGTGTTTTTTTGAAGGAATTCTTTGCAAGATTAATTTGGCATTTATATTAGTATTTTACTTCACATAACGTACCTTCTTACCATAACTACCTAAATTATAACTAAATTTTTAAGTTCAAAGGGTAAGATTTGAATTCAATTCCATTCCCTTCTAATAATTTTGAATATTTGATTCAGTATAAAATACAAAAGAATTTCCTTTTTCAAAATGTAGTTCTTCTTAAAATTTTATCTTTAAGAACTAGAAATATTGATATTATTCTAAATTTCTATCATTAAGTTGGCAAAATTGATTTTAATAAAAAAATTAATAAAATTTCAATTGGGGGAATTTAAAATTACTCCATGTTATTGTTTGATAAATAATATTCTAAATTAATCAGAACATATACACTTAGACAAGTATAAAACATGATAAGGATATAATATCATTATACTGTATTATAAATGCTAGAAATATAAAATGTACGAATTGGGTTTTTATATTATCTAAAAACCATAGCTAACTTTAAATTAAAAAGCTCTCCTTGCTCATATGTGGATATTTACGAGAAGAAATATGAAACTTAGTAAGACTACAAGTTAGAAGCTCTCAAAAATGATATTTGAAATCGAATATTATAAGATTTAAAATTTGCTATAACTTATATCAATTATGCACTTTCTTAAAAATTTGTTTAAAACAAAAACCTTTCCCCGCCAAATTGCACATTTAAATTTATATTTCCCAAGAACTCCCGAAAAGAATGAATCTGGTAAATTAAACCTTGCTGAACACGAATACAAAATCAAAATTGAAAGATATTAAAAACGCGCAAAGTTATAGCAGTTTAAAGTTTTGTTTTAGGGATTGTTCTATTTAAAAAATATTTATCAATGTTTCTAAATAATATGTGAAAAATCAAGTCACCGATTGAACGATCAAAGAAATTTTCATAACAATTCAAATTAGTTTTTAGTAATTAAACAATGATTCTGATAAATTAGACCTCTCAGTTAAATTAATTTATATATATTTTAAAAAGAATTAATATTTAGACCTTGGAAATTTAAATGTTACTTTGTAAATGAGAGTTTCTGTCTAAGCTGCTAACATAGATGCTAATATTTAGTGGATATGCTTAACTCCATTTCATTTAATGGGAAGGAATATTTATTATAAGCTATCATAATTGAAAATGAGCTACAAAAATTGAAAACAAGGTATCAAAATTGTCTGATAGGACAAAATCAATTTTGATAGCCTTAAAACAATTCTGGTAACAATAAAATATATTAAAGTTATATTTCACATAATTTACATCTCTAGATTAAAAGACTTCGTCATAAAAATGATTTGATCGTTCATAAGTGAACTTGATTTTTCACATTTTATTAAGAAACATGGATTAATATTCATTAACAAGTACAATCAACCCTTAAACAAAACTTTGAAATGGCTATAAC